>JAXQQM020070718.1:0-11149 GCA_034641835.2 Pinus albicaulis
GATAGATCCATATTGGAAATCCCAGCTGTTGGTGGATTATTCCAAGGATATTTTTACTTGTATGATATTGGATGACCAGTTGCATGAGGAAGGATATTCAATCAGAGATGGGGTTATCTACTATCATGGTAGGATCTTCTTATCTATAGCTTCCAAGCTCAAGGAGAAGTTACTACAAGCAGCTCATGAAGATTTCCTTTTCAGCCACACTTATTCCATGAGAGCATACCACACCATCATGGACGGGTACATTTGGGAAGGCTTTGACAAGGAGATATATCAGCATTTGAGGAGATGCATGGATCATGTGGAGATGGAGGAGATACATAACACTTTAGAAGATTTAACACGGCCACCTCTGCCCTCTTTTAGGTGAGAGGAGATTTATCTATGAGCCACTCCATTTGCATGAGCAAAGCATATGGTAAGGATACTATTTGGTTGCATAATGATTTGTATATGCATTCCTTAACCATATATGTGCAGGACATTGTTCAAGAGAGGATCATTCTTCCTTCTAGACTTCATGGTCTACTTGAGGCCATAAGCAGTTTTGGTGATGGCCACTCCCTAGAAGGACTTGGGGAGATTACATCTTTTACAGAGCATGCTCACTTTGCACCATACACTATACAATTTCTCTAAGCTTGTGAGGAGATTGGGGCAGCAAGCAAGTGGTTGGGAAACCACACATCACGCCATTTTCTGATGCAGTGGAGAATAAAACTATGCTGGTTTCATTTGAGGGACCATTGTCCTTCTCCCTTATTACATATGGCAGCTAGCATGATGATAATCATGAATCCATTTTCTGATGTTGTTCCTACTTTTATTAGGAACATGATTAGGGGAGAGACACATTGGCTGGATGTGTCCTTGGGGGAAGAGATTTCCCACACTTTTTGCATTACATGTTCTAAGGGGAGCATGGGAGATGATATGTCCATTTCAGTAAAACACTTGCTTCTTTATGAGGTGGGCCATGGGATTTATTGGATGCCATATGGTGGTGATTTCCTATCCACCACATATGGGATGGTTTGGGCTAGCATGATTCATAACGTTGGAGAGGAGATCTTTGGAGATATAGTATTCATCTTTCCTCTTGAGGGAAACATTATTGTAGCCCAAGATCATAATATACTCTAAACTTATCATAAGTGGAGAGGAGGACAACATGGGGTAGGCTAATTTGTCTACCATGATCAGATTTTCAGCCCACCTACATTGCAGGAGCCAAAGGTGGAGGAGAATTTTCAGGGGTTGCCATGTTGGGAGGTAACTCAATTTGTATGGATGATTTCTTGGGGATGGAGGATCCACATGGGAATGATAGTTCCCAATACATTTCAGATCCCATTCATTAAAGGGACCTTTGGACAGCACCTTATTGCTTCCTTGAGTACTCTACTTATTCATGATGATAGCTATTTAGCTAGCTTGCATGCTTGGGAGGGGAAATATGGAGATTTATTGATGACAACATCTCATTCCTTGGAGGAGTTTATCATATGTGGATGCTACAGCAAGAGGAGGGGAGATTCATATATCAGACCTCGTGCCTCAAGAAGGCTTTTATACATCCCATTGTTTCCTCCATGGATGTTTCACTTTTACATGATAATAGCTATTTGGGATGCTCACCAAAATCTAGCTTGCATACTTGGGAGGGGAAACTTGGAGATTTATTGATGAGACAACATCTTGATCCTTGGAGGATTTTATCATATGAGGATGCTACATGGGAAGGATATGAGGTTCCTCAATTCTATCCTTGCAGTTTCTTGAGGACAAGCAACATTTGGGAGGCGATGACTGTAATATTCCAAAATTAGCATGCAGCTAATTGGAATATTGATTTTTGTTTTTATCACCTAGCAGTTGAATAAATGGGTAAGAAGGCCCATGCATAGTAAAAATATGAATAAAATCCATCATAATGTGAAAAATGGATCATCATAGGAGCTGGATTTCACACCCTCATGTTTGAAAATGGGCAAATACATGTGGACAAGGTCAAGCTTGACCAAGTCAATAGCGTTGGAAAGGAAGGTGGAGATCATCAATGGAGACAACGCAGTGATATTGGGAGGAATATTCCTTGGCGGAGGAAACCCTAATGAGTGGGACCCAAGGTGGGAGGGCTTCCATTTGTATAAAAGGAGGGCGACGCAGCCATAGCAAGAGATGAAAGGGATTATTGATTTTATGGTCCATATGACTATTGTGCTTTCTTCAACTGTTTAGTTGAGATTGTTGTGCTGCTTAGTACAAGGAATTCCCATTTAGGAATTCTTCCTCCTTTCAAGAGAGGCCTCTTGAGGGATATTTTACTTCATTTCTCCACATTCAGGCTTGAGGCCAAGCTACCTCCTTTAGCTACAATGTAGTTTCTGTCTAGAGCTGGGTTGTGTTGCAGGGTGTTGCGTGGGAGGGTTCAGAACACCACTTCCGGAGCTTGTTTTTCAAAGGAGGAATCTTTCTTTCCTTTGGGAGATCAATCAGGAATATTTTGGAGCATATTTCACATCTTTCCACTTGGCCAACATAGTTCCTTTCTCCTACAACGCGGTCCCTCTCCTTGACTGCATTATTTATATGACCATTTAAAGCGAGGGGTTGCAGTGTTTGATTGGAGGGTGAGATCTTCAGTGTTAGGATCAGCCTTTCACTTGGAAGATAAATTGGAGGAGGTCTATTCATATTGTGTAGCATCTTAATCCATCTCAATCCAGTTCTTGAGTTGCAGCTGCTACTCATTCCTAGGGCTGCAACTCCGGCATTTCGTACTTTTTGCATATTTCAAGAAATCCTTTCCACATTGTCTTGAAATTGAGTTTGGGAGTCTAGATATTCACTCCCAAAATTTTGTGGGCCCTATATTTTTATATTTGTGTATTGACACTTTCCATCAGTATTTATTATTAATAAAACTACGTTTTCATAGCCTTGGTAACTTTTTTGTGTAGCACTGATCTTATATTTTATGTACATGTTTCTTGAGGCTGATTTTTCCTATCTTGAGTGACTCTTTCCTCAAGGATTTGTATACATTTTATAAAGTGATCTTAATATGATGGCTATTTGGATATTTTTACATTTTATTGATGCATCGCTACTCTTCCATCTTTGTGTTAATGTATTGTTACATCCCCATTTTGGGATACTATAATTTTCCATCTCTCTGTCAGAATCAGCGAAACATTCGCTATCCTTTTCTCAGTAGAGTACACCATCGGCTGTGGGATTTATCCAATATTTGTCCCAACCAATTAACTTATAAATATGATCCATATCTTCTTCTTCACGCACCAGCTCTGTATACCGTTCTCATTCTACACGGTCTAATGGTACTATCATCTGTGTACCTTCATTTTCAAATACCATGCTTATTTTCTTTAGGTTGATGATACCTCCCATATGTATGGCCCAGTCGAATCCTAGGAGCACAGGATAGGGGCCCACATCTTCTATAGCTCAAATGAACTCGAAGTCAGCCTAGACCTTAACTCCTACGATATATACCATGATCTTTGATAGCCTTCCCAACGGTATGATATTTTGTTGATTGGACA
Organism: Pinus albicaulis; assembly: GCA_034641835.2. Classification (NCBI taxonomy): domain Eukaryota; kingdom Viridiplantae; phylum Streptophyta; class Pinopsida; order Pinales; family Pinaceae; genus Pinus; species Pinus albicaulis. The sequence continues at coordinate 3,576 of JAXQQM020070718.1, forward strand.
TGCGCAGCTAGATAGTGGACCATTCCAACTTTGGTTCTCCCATTTTCTGCCAAGTTTTCCTAGGTAGTACATTCGCATCTTAGCCTAGGTCCAGAATAACTTGATCCATCTCATAATCACCAATTTACGTGGTTAACCGCATTTCCCTACCAGTGTGCTTCTTATGCTTGTACAATTTGTGCACATCCTTAACTTCCATGGGTGTGTTTGTTCTTTCTGCACAGCTGTCTATCAAAGCTTGGAGGTTTTCTATAGCCCTTTGCTTTCAGTAGCTTCATACATGATTGTAGAAATGGTTTGACCTCATCATCTACTTTGAGGTCCATGGGGGCTTGAGGAGTAGATGCATCAGCCTTAACAAAGTCTTGGTGAGCTACGACAAAGGTTTCCTTTTCCTTCTGTAAGTCCAAACCTTCTTGTTTGATGGATGCTTTTTGGATAAGAGGCTCCACCTTAGCTTTCTCTACAACTCCCCCGATGGCCATTCCACTGTGTGTTATGACATTAATGCTTGGTCCTTCGTCTTAAGGTTCTACCTTAACCCTTTGTACATTCTACATAGGTGTCTCCTGCTTTTCCTCCATCTTAGCTATCAGAATTAGGCAGTATTCAATCACATGGTCCAGTTGTCTACAGTATTTGTAGGATTGTCTTGAAGGGTTCAGGCAGCCCCTCGCAAATTTCCCTACCTCTCTGTAGTTATATCAGATCAATTGTCCTCTTCCCCTACCTGCGCTTTGACCTCAACCCCCTCCCCTACCCCTAGCTGGGGAGCCACCTATACCTGAGGGGGATCTTGGTGAAGAAGGATCTGATTGTACCCTATATAAGTTTCCCCGGTCTATCATCAAATCATAAGTTTGGAAGTTATGCTCATCATGTCCTACTGATCGGTAAAACCTGTGCCATTTTTGCTTCAGTTCTGGGACATAAGCACCTTGACAGGGGAAATGGTTAGTATCATGCAGGCCGGCTACACAGTAATCATTGCACCACAATGCAGGTCCACTTGGTCCTGGGTACAACGGACTGGGTCCCCCCACCTATAGGTAGTCTACCAGCAGTGCACACTGATCCTTGATATGCCCAAATACCCTACATCGTATGCACCATATGTCTAGACTAGCTCCCTTCTGTTAGGGTCCCGTGATTTAAATGATTGGTAGACCAAATGCACAGGCTAACATGAAACCAGTCTTTGGAGTTTTTGGAGTCCTAGGCTTCCTGGACTCAGAGAGGGCTCTCTCTATTGTATGTAAAGGATGTGAACTTGTTTGCTTTAGATGGTTTATTTTAGGCTAGTTGTGAAGTTTAGGGTTTTGTTTGTTTGGTTGGGTTGGGTAAAATGATCAAGTGGAATAGGTGGAATGATAGGTCATCAAATCATTAGGCTATCGAGTCTATGAAAGTCATGGATATCTCAACAATGATTCAGAGTGCATCAAAGGGAAAATCTAGTGTGGTCAATGGATCTTTTAAGGTTATGTGTGAAGTGAAATGGACATTAAGTTGGGAAAACAAGGTAGGGCAAAAGGCAGTTAAGAATCCTTTGTCATATACCCATAAACAAGAAGGTCTAAAATACTGATAAGAAAAAGATAATAATCATGAGATAGGGCAAACCATTTACTCAATGACAATACTTAAACAAATAGACATTCAAGAAGAACAATTTAGTGAAACAGAGAAAGCAAGAAATCCTATCTAACTTTAGTGATTTCCACTTGAAAGTTTGAAAACATATAAGATGACAAATAACTTTAACCAATGAAGAGGGAACTGCTAGACATCATCAATCAAGCTATAAAGAACTTTGAGGGAAAATTATCAAGAATAAACAAAGGTCATGATCAAAATATGGCCTCTTTGGCTAAAAATAGCAAGTAATCCATCAAAGAGAGATTCCATAAATAGAGTTTAGATTACATCAAATAAGTAGGGCTAACCATAAAACATATTTGAAAACTACTTTCTTAAACCATTAATGAAACAAACAAGCTTAGGTGGATCTAAGGAGTAGCTAATAATTCCTTAAACTAACGCAGCAGAGGAAAACATAAATACAATAGTAACAGGAAGGACTAAGGTGCCAAAAATAACATTTCTTAGCCTATAATTTTCTAATCTACTATAACATAGAAGTATGGAAATAATGATAAAAAAGAAAACATGAAAAAATTAGAGACACATCACCATTCTCCAAGCTCACTGGTCCTGCAAGCAAGCTTTCATTGTCATAAATCAAAGCATATCATTCACAAGCTCCATAACACAAAATTTCTCTTCAACCTCAAAGAACCATGTATTTCTCTCAAAAATCATCAAACGCCAACATTAACAATGAGTCCTCAATGCCTATTTAACCAACAAGGAGGAGAAAAACCTAATAGAGTATCTAGAAGCCTATTGGCTAATCAGAAATGTTACTATTGTCCTTGAGACCTTGCAAGGCCCAAGGAACAAAATATTTAAACAAAATATATTTTCGAACATTTTTAGCAAATAAATAGATATTTGAGGTATGACAAGCCTCCTAAAAGTTTCCATGCGTATATTTTTTACTTTCCCTCTACTAAGGGTGCAACACTGTGTTTTAGGAGGAATTTCCATGCCAAGGGCGTAGCACAGGAGCAGGAAAATTGGGTCAACTTGCAGCAGTGTTTTGAAAGCCTTCCTGATGTCAGAAAAAGCTCCGTGATGGCCCGTTGGAAAGCCCTTTGAGTATAGGTTCTAGATCTACCCTTGTTTCTCTGATTTGAACTTTACAGCCTATTCAAAAATTAAAACTTCCAAGGCTGGTAAAGGCGCAACACATGTCCTGAAAAGCAGGCATAATGGTGAAAATTAGGGTGTTTTTGACCCTTTTGGAGGACCAAAACAACTCCAATTGATCTGAAACTTTGTGAGCATGCTAAATTTGAGATGAGGATTCCAAAAATTTGAATCTTGCCTCTTGAAGATGCTCTGAGAAAAAGTGTAGCACCAAGTGTGCGACCCCCTTGGCCTCAAAATTAGCAAAAAACCAAAACCTGTAAAAATTCTCCCAAATTTGGTGAATGAGTGCTTGATGGGATTTGGGAGACCTATAGAGAGGCTAGTGCCAAGATTCAAAGCCTATATTGGCCCTTTTCTTCTTTTAGTGCTTGAATTTCCATGAGGGCTTCCTTCAGTTTGGCACAAGCAAGTTTGTTTTTCATGGCATAATATTTGGTCATATTTTTCTGGAGAGAAAGGCCCCTCTTTATCTTCTTGAAGTACTTATGTTCATTCTTGTAGTACTAAATTATTCATTGTGCCATCTCAAAATCCCTCTCCCACTCCCTAATTTGTGCATCTTTGCTTTGGAGTAGTAGTCTAGTGGCCACCTCCTCATCTTCATTATCACTATCTAGGTCAATGAATTGTGGCTTTTGAGTAGTTTTCTTACATCCCTTACCTTTCTTATCCTTTTTTATATTTTATTTTCCCTTGTCAAGCCTTTGAGCTGATGTAGATAGAAAGGTCCCTTGCCTTTTGGAGGCAGCAAACACTTGCCTTGATCCCCTTTGATATGTGAGAGGAAGAAACTCAAAATTGTTTACTAGAATGCTCTTACCATGACTAATCTCAAGATTGCCTTTCCTTTCATCAATCCTCTCTGCATTTATGTCTTCTTCATTTTGTTCTTGACTACACTCTTGAGAGGTACTTTCATTTTCCTTCATGCTCAAATCACTGTCATGACCTTCTCCACTATCATCAACCTTTTGACTGTCTTGATGGTTCATAGTGTCACAGTTGTTATCATTATTAGGGCTATCAGTAATCATGTTTTCTTCTTCATCCTCCTCCTCTATGTTTTCAACAATGTCATTTCCATCATCATTTTCTGTGTTTTCACTGTTAGATTTGTCTTTGTCAGTGTCTTCATTACTATTTGGTGCATCCTCATCATTTTCATTCTCTTCCATATCTTATGCACTGTCATTTTTTTCTAAACTTCCCTCTTCATCATTGTCATTGTTTTTCCCACTGACTTTGTCTTTATCTTTAGTCTCTGTATTATCTTCTTTATTATTGCTTTTGTCTCCATCATTTCCTTTGTCTTCATAATATGTTTCTTCTTCTTCATTATCTACCTCTGTTTTTTCTTCTGTCTCTTCATTATTTGTTTCTTTATCTTCATGATCATCAGCATCATCCTCCTCTTCATTGCTTGTATCTTCCACTTCTTCATTTCTTGCATCTGCCTCTTTCTCATCTATTTCTTCCTCATGATTTGGCTCATTACCTTCTTCTTCTTCTTCACTCATTTTCTCATCAAAATATGCCTCTGTCTCTTGATTTTTATCATCATCCTCCTCATCATCATTTTCTTTCTCATGATTGTCATTTTCTGCTTCCTCGTGACTGTCACTTTCTGCCTCATCATTTGTTTCTTCTTCCTCACTGTCCTTTGTTTCTTCCTCATAATCATTTTCATCATTTTCACTTTCTTCTTGACTATTATTCTCCTCTTGACTATCATTTTACTCTTTCTCTTCATCACTTTCTTCTTGTTTTGATGCTTTAGGAGAAGGTGAATGAGGGAATTTCTCTTAGGGAGAGGATTCATGTGTGGATGAGGAATCATGATTAGTGAGGGTCGATGGAGGAATGGAGGAAGGTGGATGAGATGATGAGGGTAAACTTTGCAGAGGAAGAGTCTGTGGATTTGTGAAAACATCATGGGTGATGAACATTTCCCATGGGATACCCTATTGCTCTAATTGATGCAACATAATCATCTTGATAAGAGAATGGTGGAAAAGACTCTGCATTTTTTGTGAAGGAGGTCTCTTTTTCACAATGTATGACATCTTATCAATACTTCTAGAAAGGTAATAAGGAAAATGTAGTATCTTGGCCCTAGTGAAGTGCATAAGTAGCCTTATATGGTAGGAATAAAGTATAGAAAACCTCCCCTCACATGTAAAATACTTCATGATGACTTTCATTAAAGGGGCATATCTTTCCAACAAATGGGAAAAGGGAAAAATAGTTTTGCAATCAGCTTGGTATCTTGGTTTCAAGAAAGTCTGATAATGGCTCAAGTACAAATTCCCCTGTTTGAACAATTTTCTCCCATACAAGGTGTTCCAGTGGCCATAGCAATTGTATTGGTGGATAGCTCAAAATTTACCCCAGATAGATGCACTTGATGGTCATGGAGGTTGAGGAAAAAAAGTCTGGTCAACTCAGGGTGACTTTGGACTCTTTGTACCTTCTCATATAAATCAAAACAACCTACCTCTTGGAAATCTGTAACTGTGGTAGGGGAGGCTATCAAATATTTTGTGTTTAAAGGCTCAAACCTATTTACTTTTCCACCCTTTGTTTGTGGTCCCTGGGGCCTTTGGCCTCCCTTGCCACTATCACTACTGCCTTCTCTAGAAATTTTATTTTTTTACTCTTGCTTTGAAAACAAAACCCTGAACTACTTGTGAAATGATATGGAGAGGGAAAGTGAGATGATAATGAGAATGGCAGTGATTTGTAAGTGAAGTAAAATGATGGATGATTAGTAAAGAAGTCTCAATGTATCTTTATCATGTAGATGGGTGAGTGTTCTTCAATCAACCTATTTTTTTAGCATGGTGACTAAGAATTTTTCTTCCTTTAGGGTTTTTTACCTTTCTCTCTAAGTTCACCCTTTAAAACAGTATGAAAGGGGGCAATAGATCTAAATATCTCATAAAAAACACTGAGGAGGTGCCAAGCAGAGACATGGAGGAGCTATGAGAAAATTTGGAGTCTTGCACAGCTTGAAAATATTCCTAGCTAAATGCGTAGCATAGGAACGCAACATTGGGTCCTATCGGGAGGTCCTCATGCAGTGCTAAATGGATAGGCGTGTAGCACCTAGGTGGAGTGGCACACGCTGTCGGGTCGACCTATGGAACTGCACGTAGTGCCCGGATCAGTTGAGTCTTCATGCAATGTGGAAGGGTAGGGAAAATGCGTAGAACATGCAGAGTTTTTGTGTCGTCTTGTCCTGTCAGGTGGCTTGTAACAGGTTTTCGGGCCTCCTCTGAATGTCTTTAAGCGGGTATCACAAGCGGGCAACACCGTGCAGAGTCATTGGGCGGTACTACATGGGGTAAACGCACAACGGTCTTTCACAGGAGTCCAATGCTCTGTTAAACCTTACATAGGGGTCATGCATAGGCACATAGAACCGTGTCCCAGGAGCACAACACCATGTCTTTCTACCCTAAGTCTTGCCAGAAACTCTGAAATATTTCTTTTAAAACCTTCCAATTTCTTTTGCAAATGAGAAATGGGCTTGAGTGATATACAATGGCTTTTTATACCTTTGGAAAAATAATTTAAATCCAAAACCCACCTTTTCTAATGTTTGTTTTTTATCTTTTTATCCCTTTACTGATATTTCTTTTACCTTTGCAGTAGGTGACTTTAGACACACAAAAAATGAACTCTTTGTGGGTGATCTGAAAATATGATTTTATTCCGCTCTCACTGATTTTGACAGTGATATCTCTATTTTGACTAAGACTGTAAATCATTTCTACCATGTCTTCTCTTGGCCACTTCTGTTTTTCTCATGTAGATTCCATGACACAAATTATTTAGTCTCCTTTGTCATTCTTGGAATCTTAACAACTTTATTCACTCAACAACAAACTCATGATTTTCTTGGTGTTCTATTTTGACACTTTACCTCATGTTTTCCTTATTTTGACCATTTTGAATACCTTTGACTGTAATTTGAAAGTTTAGGCTCCCTCACACTGATACTCTTTACAATTTATCCCTTTGGTGCAGTGAAATAGTGTTGCCTTGCAATACCCCAAAATAGGGAAATTCTACAACAATGAGAATATCTTAAGATATTCTAAAGTTGAATATCCAGTAATACATGAACATGAACATGGAGTAGCAGTGATAATATCATACCAAGATGTATGAAAACCATAAATCCATTTTATTGTATATATCAGCAGAAATTAGGTTCAATACACATCAAATGATCAAGGCAAACAAGCCTCCCATGAATACATATGTGAATAGCGAAATGCTGCTACATAGCAGAATGTCTATGGATCAAAACTGCGTATTCATAGAGAGAGAACTACTACAGGAAATAAAAAAAATCATAGATATGCATATATATGGCCGATACAATGATGGTAGAGAATATATATTCTCCCAAACACTATTTCAAGACAATCCTGGAAGGATTGGCTGAAATATGCAAGACTGCAAAATATCGAAGTTGCAGGGTAGCAGCTGTAACTGAAGGATTGGATCTGGATGGAGATGGCTGAAGATGCTGCATATTATGAATATACCTCCTCCAATGGATCTTCCAAGTGAAAGGCTGATCCTAACACTGAATACCTCACCCTCTGACAAACACTGCAATCCGTCACTGCAAATACTCATTGAAAATAACGCATTCACTAAGGGATACTGCGATGTAGGTGCAATAAAATATGTTGGCCAAGTGCCAATATTTGCAATATTCTCCAAGGGATTCCCAACTAATCACCCAAAGGAAATGAATCTCCCTACTTTGAAATATACACCCAGGA
>JAXQQM020062375.1:0-49908 GCA_034641835.2 Pinus albicaulis
ATTTGAGATAACTTAGCAAGATTATCAGTAGGCTCTGTGGTAGGATCCTTCCACAAGACATCTAATTGTTCTGCTTCAGTAGCAATTGCACCTTCTAATTTTCTCTTTTTCCTTTGCTTCTTCAATACTGCTTTATACTTCAGGCTGTAGAATACATCTAGAGGAGGAATATCCTCTACATTAAGTAAAAATTAAGAAGAGAGTAGCAATTATATATAATTCATGGCCCATGCCATATTCTGTGCTCAGGCACACACACAATACGTACGAAGTACCATGTTCACATCCTTCCACATTAAGCAATTGATTAAAGCTTTCCCATTCTTTGTCTAATTCAATTGTGACTGATTGTTGCTGTACATTGGTAGGAGGAGGAGTTATCTGCTGAGAAGTCAAAATTTGCTATTGTGAAAGTTCTTTCGATTGAGAAGTATCTTTCACTGATTCTTCATTTCTATCCTACTCTTCATTAGACTTATTGGAACATTCAGAAGTCTCTCTTTCAGATTTTGACTTAGATTTATCTGTACCCGAACTGGCACTTATACTGACACTAGGAGTATGTTCCCTTGCGGGTTCCAAACGCAAATTTTCCAAAGGGATGGTGGTCAGTCTTCTTTCCCTGTAAACCTTAAATTCTTGAAATTGTTCTGGAGATAACTGCATCTGTGTTGAATGTAGAATTTATTTCAGTGTGGATTTTCCTAGGAATATATCATCGAAAGGGTCCTCTTCTCCGGAAAATATCCTTACTTTGATTGCAGAGGTGAAATTTTTAGCAACTTCATTAGGGTCGAATAACCTTTTTGCAAATTTAAACAATTGTAAGCATGTAATATTGCTTACTTCCTTGAATGCATGTCCAACATCAAATACTAAAAATGTCCCACAAGCTACGGGAAATTGTGGCCAAATGGCCTTCTTCTTATCCCTTAATTCCTTTGTCAGACCTCCTTCACCACAGGTTTGGTATGCAATTTCCTGAGCTAAAAGTTTATCAGAAACATATAAGGGTAAAACATGAGGAGAAGCAGAGCTTCCAAAAACCCTCACATAGGTAAACCACTCTTCCCCAAACCATCGTGCGACAGGGAGAATATCGACTTGTGCTTCCAGAGAAAACCTTGGAGCATCTTTATTATACAATGTTTTGTGCAGAGGTAACATTATGCCATGGAAAATCTTGTAAAAATGAGGAATAAACTTGGATTCCCACAATTCCTTGTGATACACATGAATAGGCAAAGGATCTTGAATTGTCCATTTCCAACCCATCAAAGGGAATTTAGAAACAAAGCAGATAGCATCCATAACATAAGAAGATAGATAAAAAGGAGGATAAATCCTCTGAGAAACAATTCGTTTAGACCGGTAATGAAAAATAGCAGTGGCCAAATTATCAGACAAGATTTGTGATCTGATATATGGGTCGCAATGACATTCAACAAAGAAGACCATTCAGAGGCATGATCTATGTTTATGTAGGGCTTTCAAAAGCACGCATAACAAACGGCAACAAAACAATATGGAAATTCGTCAGACGATCTTGTACATACCGTGTTTGTTTTTCTTCAATGGTTCATCTCTTTTGGTCCATTCCTGCGTGCATTCTGCCAAATTTGCATGTTCTTTGGAAAAATTCTCCATAAATTGTTTATTATAAGTTGCCTGAGGTTCCGGCAAATGATACATCAGCCTTAAATCTTCCATAGTGAACGACCCAATGAGCTCTTGATCTAGAGTTCTAAATTGCCTGTCTGAAATATCGGTGCTGTCCAACACCCATTTTACCATGTTTGAATATGGAAGAATTCTTGGTCTTGCTGCTATCCGGTGTAGAAATGAACAAGCCAGGTCTTTAAGGGTTGCCTCAGATGAATTACTTGAGCCTGCAGTAGCCGCGACTTGCATTACCCTGGGATTTTCTTCTTGTCGATATACATTCCTTCCAATTGGTAATCTGACATCCTTATTCTGGCCGATATCACTCTGGTGAAGCCATTTCTTTGTTTTCAAAATTTAAATCTTCTCCTTCTTACCCATAATGCTACGTAGGCAACTTTGTATAGTCGCCTGCTCCTTGGCGCTTTCTTGATTTTACCTAGATTAAGTAGAATATTAGCGTGAGAAGAGGGTGATGAGATGATTTTAAATGCAAATGGCCCGGATGAAATATATTATTCTAACGGAAACAATAACTTCAATCAAAACAAAATCCTTTATTGATATTTGGCAATCCATTCATTAATTCAATCATTTTAAACATAACGGATATTGGTTATGAAAATATTTACATTGGACAAGCGAGCTTTAAAATCTCAATATATTGCGATCTGCAATTTCTTTACTTATGACTCTCATAATATACATAAATATAAATCGCAAATTTTCTCAAGCGTAACCATATTAAAATTACAAATGCTCTATAAATATAAATCTAAAATATAAAATAAATACCACCATTACAAAATGCAAAATATAAAATATCGCAAATCGCAAATCACAAATATCACATATAAAAAGTATTCATTTAACATTTTTCTGCGATATGCGATTTGTGACCAGTATTTTAATGTATAGGATTTTTGGGATCGCGTTATCGCAATATCGCAAAATCGCAGTTTAAAAGATTCAGTTTTACAAAAGATATCTATCATTTGCGATGGATGCGCTATTTCGCTCAAAGAAAGGTTTTATTGTAATTTATCATAAACTTAAGTGTTTCTTAAGGGTTTTCTACGAAATTTCCTTAAGTTATGATAGAAAGTTTTATTTGAAAAGGGAAACAAATACTAATTGATTTTTTTGGATTTTTTAACTAAGGGTCCCCATTTATTTAGTATGATTACTAATAAAAAGGGGGGTTGTTGCTGGCCACAACAATTGGCGATTCACTGAAAGAAACAGTTATCTCTGAAAAAATAAAATGAACACTATATTTCTAGTAAGTAAAGATTTTTAAAGATAATGAAAACTATTTTAGGATAATTCAAATAAAATCTAACTATGAAAAAGAAATAAAAATCATTCACAATTTCTTTCTAATTCCTTAAGAACAAAAACACTTTTGGGTTATCTCAAGCTTTGATCGGTGTTAATAATGAAGTAAGTGGATTTCTCCATGTTTGGTTTTATAATATACTCTATTGTCATAGGTATTGTCTCTGCTGCCTGCAAACGTTCATAGTCTCGACAGGGTTACCTTTAAACCATTAACCATTCATTGTCCCATCCAACTAAAATTATGACTTTTTAAAAGATAAATTCATAAGACATATTATCTCATGTTTTTGTCTTTTACTTATTTTTTATTTTTAAGAACCATTGTTCTGGTTTGGTAGCCAGTTAATAACAATGCCATTCACTAGTTGTAATTAAACTGAACAAGCTGGCTCGTGATGAGACCCCTTGTCTTATATTTATAAGCCATTACCCTGTTTTGATATGCAGTATTGGTAATGTCAGTTTCATTACTTCTTATGAACATGGTAAGTCGGCTCATAATGAAACCTCTTATCTCTTAAATTTTCGTATAATTTCTTAGAATTACATTCTAAAAAATCACAACTTAAATGGATGGGGTGAAACAGTTTTATCCTTAAGAGTCAATGGATGACAATTTACAGAGTTTTTTGAGTACCAAGACTTTGAAAAATATTTACTTTTATAGATAACCTTTCTCTGCTAAATAAACTTATAATGATTTACATTCTCCTTAAGTTTTCAAAAGATCATGCAAATTATTGGAATAATCTTTCAAAGTTTAATATCTTATTTTAAACTATCCAAAAACTGTGATCATCTCTTTAAAAATTCTTATTTACACAAAATAAATATTTATAATATTTTTCCTAAGAAATTTTCTAAATAGTAAATAGTCAATTAGAGACTTATTAACAACCTTTATTTGCAAAAACAATTAAAAACTTTGCAGAAAGGAATATGTACAATTAAGAAGGGGTTACCTCCTTATGAAAAGAATTTCTTCAAGACAAGCCCATTTACAGGAAGAGATTCTCTCTTTCCTGTTAAATCTTGGAGTATGAACGTATTTGAGCCTATCTTTTTAGCAATCTGAAATGGTCCAAGCCACTTTTTCTGAAACTTGGTATGTTTACCTTTTTCTTCATGTGCTTTATCCCATTTCAGAACAAGATCACCAATTGACAAAATCTTTGAGCCGGTAGAACTTGCATCAAAAAAAGATTTTACAAGTTGTTGATATTTTTCATGAATAATTTTTTCTTTATCTCTATCTTCTTCAAGTTTAAGGATTTGATCATATCTCAATTGAATGGATGAAGAAGGATTTTCTTCAATAAATTGTACTAGGGCTAATGATGGAAGAGTGAAATTTGATGGTATTACAACTTCTTTTCCATAAACCAAATTGAAATGTGAAGTTCCAATTGAAGCTTTTTGAGTAATACGATCAGCCCATAGTGCAAAAATTAAAGACTTGTGCCAATTCCTTTGATTTTGATCAATGGTCCTTTTAATGATTTTGATAAGATTTTTGTTAGTGGATTCAGCCAAACCATTACCTTGTGGATAATAATTTACTGAATATTTCAATTTAAAACCTCTTTTGACTGCAAATTCCATTATAGTGTTTCCAGAAAAATAAGATGCATTATCAAAGACAAGAGCGTTAGGTACATCAAACCTGGTTATGATGAATTGATCTATGAAATCGATAATTGCATCAGAATTGGCTACCTTCAACGGGATTGCTTCTACTCATTTTGTGAAATAGTCTGTTGTTGTAAGGATGTATTTGTGTTGTTTGGAAGAATGAGGTATGATCTCACCAATAATGTCAAGTCCCCATTGTTCGAATGGTTGCTCAATACTCACTGGTTGCAAAGGAAAAGTTGGTTTCTTTTGTCTTCCACTTGCAGTTTGACAAATTCTGCACTTCCTTACGTAATCATGCGTATCTTTAAAAAGGGTAGGCCAGTAATAACCAACACAAATTATTTTGTGAGCTGTGGTATCACCTCCAAAATGACCTCCTGCTGGTCCATCATGCAATTCCTGCAACACCTTTTCAGCTTCAGTCTTTTCAAGACATCTTAATAGGATTGAATCATAATTCTTTCTGAATAACACATTATCAATGATCTCATATTTAATAACCTTCAATCTTAAAGCACGTTTTTTCTTATAGCTGAGATTAGAAGGAGCATACCCATTTTTCAAGTAATAGATAAGATCAGCATACTAAGATTCAGAATCTGTAACACTTATCTGAATAACTTGAATATCATTGTTTGGATCTTGATTTTCTGGTATGTTATGAGCTCCTGCCAATAATCTGCAAAAACCTTGTCATGTAACGATCTTAGCTGGTTTAATATCAATATCATATTCTTGCAAAGTTGTTACCCAGTTAGCTCTCTTTTCTCCTACTTCTTTTTGAATTAATAATTGTCTCACTGCAGAGAATGGGACAATGATTTTTGTATGTGTTTTCAAGAGAAAAGGTCTAAAATGTTTGATTGATTTAAACACGGCAAAGGCTTGTTTTTCAACATCGAAATAATTAAACTTAGCTCCTTGCAGATTTGAGCTAAAGAAATAAATTGGTGCTTCAATTTTCTGATCATTGAGCTGTGTTAAAACAGCAGCATAGGATGTTTCGGTGGCCAAAGTATACAAAATAAAATCTTTAGAAAAATCAAGGGTATTCAATGTTGGTGCATTAATGATCGCTTGTTTGATTGATCCAAAGGCTTCTTTCTCTTTATGCCCCCATTTGAATACTGAATTCTTCTTGATCATATTTTGCATAGGTAAAACAATTTGAGAAAAATCAGGAATGAATCTTTTTACAAAATTGATTTGCCCAAGAAATGATTGCATGGATTTTTTGTTATGAGGTAAAGAAATATCAGAAATTTCTTTCACTCTATCTGGATCAATATATATACCATCTTTTGACACAACAAATCCTAAGAGTTTTCTTTCATCCAAAGCAAAGAAAGATTTCTTTGGATTTAAGGAAATACCAAACCTTCTACATCTTTCAAATATTTGCTTTAGATCATGTAGATGATTGGCTCTCTTTTTTGAAAATACTGTTATGTCATCAAGATAAACAACAATTGATTTATTGATCAGACCTTTAAATGCTATGTCCATGGCTCTTTGGAAAGTTTCTCCTGCATTTATTAGACCAAAAGGCATTTTCTGATAAGCATAGGTTCCCCATTTTGTTCTGAAATTTGTTTTCAATCTGTCATCTGGATGAACTAAAACTTGATTATAGCCTGAAAATCCATCAAGAAAGGACATAAGTTCAGAACCAGCTACCTTTTGAAGTATCTGTTCCGTGGTTGACAATGGGAAATTGTCTTTTAAACATGCCTTGTTTAAATTTCTAAAATCAATACAGATTCTTATATCACCATTTTTCTTCCTTACAGGTACCATATTGGAAACTCAATTGGAATGCCTTACAGGAAAAATGATTTTGGCTTTTAAAAGTTTATTAAGTTCTGATTTGATTTGACCTTCGAGATTTGGATGAATCTTTCTTAACTTCTGTTGAACAGGTTTAATATCAGGAAGCATTGGAATTGTGTGTTGAATAACAGAAGTATCATACGTTTTTAAATCATCATAATTCCAAGCAAAAACATTTTTATATTTGTTCAGAAGTTTAATGAAAGCATTCCTTTCCTCTGGAGTTAAATTGAGTCCTAAATTAACGTTTTGAGGATTAGAGTCAGAGCCAAGATTTACTAATTCAAACTTCAAAGTGGAACTTTGAAGTTTAGCATTAGTGACTTTCTTGACTCTGTCTTTAATATCATTTAAGTCCTCTAATTTAACAACAGATTTCAAAATGGGATTTTCATTACCTTTTGAGGCAATTTGTAAATCATGATCATCCTCATCAATAATTTGTTCATCATATGATTTCTCTGAAGTCATGAAATTTAAAATATCTTGATCATGGTAAAATACTCTCCAATTTGTGACATTATCTGGGATAGATGGGCGAAAAATCAATTCTACTGAAAATCTATCAGGACTGCAATCTTCAGCAGGAAGGAGTTTGGATGCAACATTAGCTAACAAATCAGCTGATGTATTTTGATTCCTAGGAATAGAAGAAATATCGAATGCTAGAAAATGAGTGGTAAGATCTTGCACTAGGGTTTGATAGTGTTTAAGATGTCCTGAAAGACAATGGATAGTATTCCTAACTTGTTTTATGACAATTTCGGAATCACCAAAGACTTTCAAGTATTTAAAATCTAACCCTATAGCTTTATAAAGTCCTTGAATCAAGGCTTCATATTCTGCAGTATTGTTTGTACACTCAAATTCTAACCTACATGATAGCATGGTTTTTTCTCCATCTGGATCAATTAAGATGCATCATGCTCCAGCTCCATCACTAGATTTTGATCCATCAAAATATAATGACCAAAATAAAGATTTATCTATTGGCTTATCTACAATTATATCAGAAATATTTACAATTCTGGAAGAATCAGATTGTGAAAAATTTTCTATTTGAGAAACAAAAGTATTTACAGAAAAGGGTGATTGTGGTGCTTTGAAGTTTCCAAGAAATGACTCGGTAGAATATCCTCCAAGAATATTGTTGTTGAATGCCACAGGCTCATTAGATTGTTCAAATTCAGTGACAGTGTGCATCATATGTTTTTTTCGTTCAACTTTGATTTGATTTGGTTTCCCTTTGTAGGGAAGCCACATATGTGAATAATTAGTTGCGATATAACCATTAAGTTTCACAGACCAGTCTCTGCTTAAGACTAATCCATAGAATTCAGGAATATCTGCGATCAAAATATCAATTCTTTGGACAATCCTAGGATCGGAAGCTAGTCTGATAGTAACTGAATTGATTTCTCCAACAACTTGAACTTTAGAGCGATCCAATTGAACAATATGAACTCCCGATTTCTGTGGTTCAATATTCAATTTGGCACAAACAGAAGTAGGCATTATATTAGAGGATGATCCAGAATCGATTAAACAGTTATGTATATTTTTATTGTACATTTCATAAGTAAAAAGAATAGGAGGAGTCTGAGAATTTGATCTTTCTCCAATGAGCACAGTATCAGTAGCATCTACTTTGTCTGGTGGCTTACCAGTTCCTTTAGTTGCTTTTGCAACTACACCACTTCGTAAAGGAGCAATTGGTGTAGCATTTAGTTCTTTTAATAGCAACTTCTGCTGGTGTTTTAATTTGATGAGTTCATGTAAGGAAATGTTGGCTTTAATCTTTTTCATGTCTTCAACAATGTTATACTCCATAGGATCTGACACCACTAAAGTCTTTGTTGTTGATATAGGAGGATTAGAAGAAGATGGCTGATTTTGAGTAGGTAATGGAGAAGTTTTCTTTGCAGGGGATTTGTCTTTGGTACTTGGAGTTATAATTTTCTTTTTAGGAACTGTTTGTACAGGCTCCGATGTAGATTTACTCCTAGTACTTACAGGCATAGCTTCTTGTTCTACCTCACTATCAGAATTAGGGAGAATAAAATCCCACATTCCATGCAATTCAGCTATTTCTTCATTCTCATCTTCCTCTTTTGATACTGGGGGAATATCTTCTTCTTCTTCCTCTTCTGATTCTGCATTAGAGATTGAATTGGGAGGTTTAGATTCAAGTTGATTTCTTTTGAAATTTCAGAATGGTTTTTTAGTAGAAGTTTCAGCTACTTGTTTTTTTTATTTCAACCATTTCATTTGACATGGTTTTAAGAACTTTCTGTAAACCTTCCATGTTGTATGGGTCTTTGGCCTTTTTCCTCGAATCATCTTTGAAGCTGACTTTTTTGGATTTCCTTTCCTCAATAGCATTTTTCTTTTCTAGAGAAATAATTCGTTTCTATACTGCAATAGCCTCTTTCATATTCTCGGCTAACGTAGTTTTTGCGGCTCTATCTACAAAAATTTCTATGTTTGAGGGTAAAGCGGTTATGTACCATTCACTTCTGACCTGTTCACTAGGCCTTGAATCTGTGTGGATTTTATTCAAGAGTTTGTTGAATCTAGCATTGAAATGTTTAATGGGCTCCTTGGGTTCTGTCTTCAAATTTGAGAGATCGTTGATTAAAGTAGCTATTGATCTGTCATCTCCAAATTTGGTCAAAAAATGATCTGCAAAAATGGCCCAACTTGTTATGGATCCTGAAGGTAATGAAAAGTACCAGGATCCTGCTGCCCCTTGAAGAGTATAAGGGAATAGTCTTACTACAACATCTTCTTCTACGACTCCATTCAAATTTACAGCCAGCATAAAATTATTGATGTGTTCTTCAGCTTGAATGTTAAGATCTAGACTGAACTTTGGAAGCCATTTTCCAGGATTGTCAGGTAAATCATGTAAAGGTGCAGGCATGTTGACAGCCCCTGGAGTAGCCCATGGTCTAGCCATTATTGTAACAAATGTTGGAGAAGTAGTAGAGACTGGTGGTGTCTGAATAGAGGTTGTTGGAATAGATGATGTTGAGATTGATGACGATTGAGCAGATGACGATTGAGTAGATGATGTGGGAACAACTGCACTTTTTTGAGTTGGGGTTTTGGAAACAGGCGATTGAATATGAGATGAAGAACTTATATCACTTACTGATTTCGATTGAGGTTTTCTTGTCTTGACTCTACTAGGTAAAGGGAATTCTTTCGGAGAAATACCAAGTTTTTCACTTTGAAGCCTAGTAAGAGGTTTTGAAGAAACAAATTTTGAGGTTACACTACCTTCAGATATTTCAGATTCATCTAGAGATAATGAAAATCCTTTCAATTTATGTATTAAATCTTGTACTTCAGGAGACTTAGGAGTTTGATTGTCTGAATGTTTTGAGATTTTGGTAGTGGGTGTCTGAATATTCTTCTCAATTCCTTCTATAGGATTTTGTATTTCAGAAGAAATTGAAGAAGTTAATGAGGGTGTTTTGCTCTCAGAATGGCTTGTGGGTAAAGATTTACTTGCCATTCATAGCTCATGCCCTCCTTCTAGTGCCAAAAATGTTGAAGCCTAGAAAATCTCTGCTTCAAACATTGGGGAAAACCACTCGGTCGGGACCTTAGGACAGCTCCTTATCCGTTTGGTATGGTGGCTCCGACTGGATTGAAAGGACCAGTTTCCTTATAACTAATGGGTTGGTGATGGGTTGATTTGGATGAGTGAAAATGGGACTAAATGACTGAAATGAAACTATCTAATTTAATCTAAATACTGATAAAGAAATTCTAACACTAACCCGAGCAATCATATGTGAATACAACTTAAGATTATTCCGTTTGAACAATAACCATAAAAATGTATTATCGTTTAATCGAAATGTGCAGAAACAAATAAAGATAACTTTGTTTAAGAAATTAAACAGAGTTATATAAGCATATTGTATTCATCATGATATATCATCTACATATACTTATGAAAGATAACATTTCATTTATACTAAAAAATGATATATAAAGAAACGTTGTTAAAACCAAATGTATATAAATGATAGCAAATTTTAAAGTGAATATCATAAGACAAAAGAAATCAATAGTGAACAGATAGAAATACCTTATCCATCTTGAAAGCTTTCAAATGAAATTTGATACTCTAATCCAGTAATTTTGATACAAAATCAAATCCAAGGTACAAAAATGCAACACTTTAAAGATAATTTTGCATAAAATCACCAGATGTGATCCTTTATAAAATATAAGAGCCAGTGGAGTACAGAAATGTAATCTCCAAGTCAAAAATATTATAATCCAGGACCCTTCTCTAAATGCATGAGAAGGGTTTAAATACTACTAGCTAAATCTAAAAATAGTTTATTACAAAAATTAAGGATTTGGTTTAAATGACCGTCCTTTTCTTAGGAAAAAATACAGTAAAACTAAAACTAAGTCTAAAAATAAAGACTATTAAGTAACTACTTATGAACTTGATCTTTAAACTTGCAGGCATCTAGCATTGTTTTGAGAAGATGTGGTTGACCGACTTCAGATTTCAACTGTCCTGAAAAGACAGAATCGGCAAGTGTAGGCACAATCTTCTCAGCAGAATTAATGATGCAATTAAGCACACTGTGTTGACTTTGTGGTTTCACTAAATATGTCCAGTAAGAATCCCAGTTTAATCTTGTCAATCCTTGGATTGATTTTGCTTTTTCTTCCGCCTTTTGTGTCCATTCTATTTGCAATTGATGCGCCTGTGGAAGATATCCTGGAACAGTTTCTGAAATCAAATTTGCTTTGTGCAAATTCTCATTTACAAAATCAGTAAGACTGTTTGCTGTTGTAGCCGATTCTTCTGCTGCTTTCTCTGCCCCTCTGATTTGTGCATCCCAGACATTGAAAAGTATTTATTTATGGTTTTCATTAATAATTGGTGCACCAGCTTTTCTTCCTTCCTCTGTTTTTTGCCATACCAAATAATCAGTAGCTTTTTCATTAATTAAATCATAATAATTTCATAAATCTACGACATGATTAGTGATCTTATCACTTTCTTGACAAAAAGAATTCCATTGCAAGATTTTTTGGCATAATACTTCTTCTTGTTGCAGTAGTTGATTGTTTAAAGAAATAGTTTCTGAAACAAACTCTGGAAGCTTAGGATCATCTTTGTGCTGATCTTGGATAATCTGTATTTTTTTCTCTTTATCAGCCAGACTTTTTTGATATCCAATTTTCATTTCTTGAAGTTGTTGCTGTAACTTTTCAAGTTTCATCTGTGCTTCATTATTGGCCTGTACCTGTTGCAATTGCTGTTGCAAAACTTGTATCTGTTCTTCTTTTTCATTTAATAAGAGTTGTATCTCAAATGCTTTGTCAATAGTTGCGGAAGCATAAGACCTCGTAATTTTAGATAACTTAGCAAGATTATCATTAGGCTCTATGGTAGGATCCTTCCACAAAACATCTAATTGTTCTGCTTCAGTCGCAATTGCACCTTCTAATTTTCTCTTTTTCCTTTGCTTCTTCACTATTGCTTTATACTTCGGGCTATAGAATACATCTAGAGGAGGAATGTCCTCTACATTAAGTACAATTTTAGAAGAGGGAGTGAAAGGTATATGCTTTCGGTTTACGTATTTGTGCCACTTATTCCTGTGCTCAAAACTTTTGTTGTCTGTACAGGGGTCTCTATATTCTGTCCTTCCACATTAAGCAATTGATTAAAGCTTTCCCATTCTTTGTCTAATTCAATTGTGACTGATTGTTGCTGTACATTGGTAGGAGGAGGAGTTATCTGCTGAGAAGTCAAAATTTGCTATTGTGAAAGTTCTTTCGATTGAGAAGTATCTTTCACTGATTCTTCATTTCTATCCTACTCTTCATTAGACTTATTGGAACATTCAGAAGTCTCTCTTTCAGATTTTGACTTAGATTTATCTGTACCCGAACTGGCACTTATACTGACACTAGGAGTATGTTCCCTTGCGGGTTCCAAACGCAAATTTTCCAAAGGGATGGTGGTCAGTCTTCTTTCCCTGTAAACCTTAAATTCTTGAAATTGTTCTGGAGATAACTGCATCTGTGTTGAATGTAGAATTTATTTCAGTGTGGATTTTCCTAGGAATATATCATCGAAAGGGTCCTCTTCTCCGGAAAATATCCTTACTTTGATTGCAGAGGTGAAATTTTTAGCAACTTCATTAGGGTCGAATAACCTTTTTGCAAATTTAAACAATTGTAAGCATGTAATATTGCTTACTTCCTTGAATGCATGTCCAACATCAAATACTAAAAATGTCCCACAAGCTACGGGAAATTGTGGCCAAATGGCCTTCTTCTTATCCCTTAATTCCTTTGTCAGACCTCCTTCACCACAGGTTTGGTATGCAATTTCCTGAGCTAAAAGTTTATCAGAAACATATAAGGGTAAAACATGAGGAGAAGCAGAGCTTCCAAAAACCCTCACATAGGTAAACCACTCTTCCCCAAACCATCGTGCGACAGGGAGAATATCGACTTGTGCTTCCAGAGAAAACCTTGGAGCATCTTTATTATACAATGTTTTGTGCAGAGGTAACATTATGCCATGGAAAATCTTGTAAAAATGAGGAATAAACTTGGATTCCCACAATTCCTTGTGATACACATGAATAGGCAAAGGATCTTGAATTGTCCATTTCCAACCCATCAAAGGGAATTTAGAAACAAAGCAGATAGCATCCATAACATAAGAAGATAGATAAAAAGGAGGATAAATCCTCTGAGAAACAATTCGTTTAGACCGGTAATGAAAAATAGCAGTGGCCAAATTATCAGACAAGATTTTGGCCCAGTCTAAAATTGTAGCGTTAACAGTAGCATTCAACAAAGGGATCCATTCAGGCAAGATCATGCTTATGTCAGGCTTTCCAAAAAGCCTGCATAACATAGCAGCAGCAAAACAATATGGAGAGGTAAGTGAACCAGTACTGTACATACCGTGTTTGTTTTTATTCAATGGTTCATCTCTTTTGGTCCATTCCTGAGTGAATTCTGCCAAATTTGCATGTTCTTTGGAAAAATTCTCCATAAATTGTTTATTATAAGTCGCCCGAGGTTCCGGCAAATGATACATCAGCCTCAAATATTCCGTAGTGAACGACCCGATGAGCTCTTGATCTAGAGTTCTAAATTGCCTGTCTGAAATATCGGTGCTGTCCAACACCCATTTTACCATGTATGAATACAGAAGAATTCTTGGTCTTGCCGCTATCCGGTGCAGAAATGAACAAGCCAGGTCTTTAAGGGTTGCCTCAGATGAATTACTTGAGCCTGCAGTAGCCGCGACTTGCATTACCCTGGGATTTTCTTCTTCGAGAAAATTATACATTCCTTCCCGGGTGGTGATACCGACATCCTTATTGCAAGCAGTATCCGCATACAGTGAAGCCATTTCTTTGTTTTTAGAATTTGAAATCTTCTCCTTCTTACCCATAATGCTCTGTGAACGCTTTGTATAGTCTTCTGCTCCTTCGCGTCTGCGGTTTTACGAGTTAAGTGAGAGTAATGACGTGAGAAGGGTGATGAGATAGTTTTAAATGCAAACGGTGGATGAAATATATTATTCTAACGGAAACAACCTTTCAATCAAAACAAAATCCTTTTTATTGATTTTTGACAATCCATTCATTAATTCAATCATTTAAAGCACATAATGGATATTGATTTATGAAAAGATTTACATTGGACAACGAGCTTTTAAGAATCTGCGATTTTCTGCGCGATATCGCAATATCGCAAATCGCAATATCGCAAATCGCAAATCGCAAAATCGCAAATCGCAAATCGCAAAATCGCAAATCGCAAATCGCAATTTTCTCAAATATCGCATATCGCAAATTGCAAATATCGCAAATCGCAAATCGCAAATATCGCAAATCGCAAATCACAAATATCACATATAAAAAGTATTCATTTAACATTTTTCTGCGATATGCGATTTGTGACCAGTATTTTAATGTATAGGATTTTTGGGATCGCGTTATCGCAATATCGCAAAATCGCAGTTTAAAAGATTCAGTTTTACAAAAGATATCTATCATTTGCGATGGATGCGCTATTTCGCTCAAAGAAAGGTTTTATTGTAATTTATCATAAACTTAAGTGTTTCTTAAGGGTTTTCTACGAAATTTCCTTAAGTTATGATAGAAAGTTTTATTTGAAAAGGGAAACAAATACTAATTGATTTTTTTGGATTTTTTAACTAAGGGTCCCCATTTATTTAGTATGATTACTACATGCGTCGGGGTCAGCGTCGGCCACAATAGGTCGAAGCCCATGAATATTCTCAAAGAAGAATGTCATCAAAATGGTTCCATACCCGAAATGCTTTGTTTTAGCTTTCCGGATGGAGGTCAATTGTTTCTTCATGTTGATTAACAGAGCTATACACCAATCATACAGGTGAGCTAGGCATTCCACAGCTATGCTCATCTGGGTCCTGGATGCCTGATGCAAGGAAGCAGATCTTGCTACCCTACCAATGGTAAACAGGAGAATCTTCATGTGTAGATCTCTCAAATATTTTATGGCAATCTGAGTCCCTACTTTTTTGGACCCCTCTACACAGTAGACGTGGACATAGTCATCCACCGTAAGCCCTCCCAAAGGCTTGCCGTGCAAATCTACTGGGTCCCCCCTCCGTGAGAGTCCAGTAATGAAGTAGATGTCTTCCACCTCTATGTGTATAGGCATTTGGTCTATCACAAAGAAATCTTCCTCCGGTTCCCGGTAATTTACCAGCATTTCAAGCAACCAGACGTTACTTTTCATGTTTGACAATTTGAAAAATTTTAGCAATCCGCAATTTCAGAGGATGTCGAGCGATTGTTGATCTTGCATCACTTCATTATCAATTGCACTATGCTCACGTTCCCTCCAAGTGATGGTCATCCTGAAAAAATTCATTTATTTGTTCATTAGATGCATTTTTTACATCATGGGTTGCGCATACACGACTTACCCTGTAGACAGTCGCGTATCATACGCGGTTTGGTCCATACGAACCCGCGTATGCGCAGAGCCCTAAATCAAAAAAAATGTTTTTTACGGTGAAATTTCCAAATTTTAACTCTATTAATGGACAAAATTGATAATAATGATGGATTAAGAGCTTACCTGACTGATTCGGCGAAGTTTGACCACTGATTGCTCCTGTTTTGACGAAAGAGGGTTTTTCTCCAGAGCTCTTTTTCCCAAATCAGCAAGTAACAATGAACCAAATATGAGGTAACATGTGTATTTATGCCCAGAAATTGAAAATTTTTGCAAAAATTTGTTATGCCTATTTTTTCAATCTATCTTAAGCTGCATAACCTGGATGCTTGTAAGTGTCAAGATTGGTATATTTTCAGGTACATTTTGATAAAGTTGAGATTTTTCTGGTTTTTTTTGATCCATAACTGCTGACCTGTTATGGTAGGTATATGATCTTCACTGGCATATAGGTTAGGAAATCCATTTTCCATTGCATTTTGCATACTAGCCTCCATTCTGATCACTTGCCATAGGGTTGATCCCATCAGGTCATGAGTATTTTACCCATTTCACTCGCCGATTATTTAATCATGACTTGGTGGTAGAGCCTTCCTTTACATGGGCTTCCTAGTTAGTTCCTCGCTAGCACTTGTTGCCCATGCTGCATTTTATGTAGGCTCGGGAGTCCTCTTTAGTCCCGCCATGACTTATGTGTTGAAGCTTCATTCTTCTTCTTCTTCATTATCATTTTTTCTGGCTATTACCCTAGAGGCTCCCTGGTGTTGTTGAGTTGTATTACTGCATTGCATATTGGCTACTTGTTTATCCTGGCCTTTAGCCGGCTTCATTTGGACTCGATGTTTAAGCCATCTTTTGACCTTGACTGTCTGTACAAGTTAACCATTGCATGCACTTAGCTATCGCAACTTGACACCCTTTTTACCCATGGATGGAACATTCCTTTGAGTATCGCTTACCAGTTTCCGCCACCTTGCATTGAGCATAGGATCGTTCCTATCCCAGGAACTAGTGCATCTGTTTCTTGATACTCGTTCTATCCATTGTACCATAGCATTCTTTTATTCTTTTTCAGGCTTATTATATGAAAAAGACAAAAAAATCAAATATAAAAAAAAGAGCGGGAACGGGATGTAACTTCGTAATTTGATGGCAGTACAGTATCAGTTTGTTGCCCTTGAACAAATCACATACACTTATATATTTCCTTTATTTGGGATGGTTGTAGTTTTGACCTAGATTCAGCCTTTTCCTTGTTTCACTGGTCAGTCCTCCCCCGGTTGGTTATCTCTTCCAATCATATGGAGAGTTTGTTTTTGCCTCTTGCATAACAGACTTATACAGTGTCACTTTTTACTGCCATGGTCATCATGAGTCATGCTTTTTTTCAAGGGAAGTCTAACCAGAGTTGGCCATTCTGCGGTGTCTCTTGACTCATTATTCAGTCAGCCTTCCCGGTCTTGTCAGTATCTTGTTCTATCACATCAGATGTTTTGGTCTTCTGCTCGTGCTGGTTTGAGAAGGTCTCCATTGACTTCTTGCTGGCGGGTTTGTCTCTTATCGACTATGACATATTGCTCTGAGAGAAAACCTAGAGCCGCACCCTGGCCCTATTTCCATCATTGATAGGTGACCTTGTGCTCAACATTTGATCATCATTATGGGTCTTTGACTGAGTGGTTTCCCCTGTGTTCGACGTCAGCACACATTATCACACTTGGGATTCGTGCAGTACCTTGATTTCCATTTGACCCTATCGGTGGATTTCTCGCCTCTGTGTCATCTTTCATTATTGGTTGGTTCAGAGGGTTTCTTCCGTGCGCTAGCTTCATCTTGTGCATGTCGGAAACGTACTTCGGTTTTGGTTCCATCACTCTTCTTCGTCCGATTCCTTCCAAATCTTGGCCTGCGGGTTACACTCGCGCTGGACTGATGTGGGATGCCTTAATGCCTTCCTTCCAGCAGATCTTTTCCCATCGACTCCGACTCATTGCTCTGGGAATAAGATCTAGAGTCTTTTTTCAGTACCTTAGGGTTTGCAGTCATCAGTGGCAGACTCTTCGCTATCGACAGTGGGGATTCATCATTGCCTCCTGATTGGTAGATTCTTCCAAGTGTTCGACTTCAACTCATTCATTCGCACTTGTTAGATTGTACTGGGGCACCTTGACACTCATTTTCATTATCGG
Source organism: Pinus albicaulis (assembly GCA_034641835.2). Lineage (NCBI taxonomy): Eukaryota > Viridiplantae > Streptophyta > Pinopsida > Pinales > Pinaceae > Pinus > Pinus albicaulis. The sequence continues at coordinate 17,679 of JAXQQM020062375.1, forward strand.
TGGGTTGTCTCGCGTTGGTTAACGATATACATCATTGACCGGTAATCCAACAATTTCTCACATGGTCGACTTCAGCTCATTTATTCCCATTGTGTAGAATTGTGCCATAGTGATCGGTGAAGACCTCGGGTTGCATCAACATTTCTCGGTTCACTTTTGACAGTCCATTCAGTTTCTTCCAGTGATGTCGTCCACCCTTATATGTTGCAGTTCAGTACAGCAGCATCTTATATGTTGGCTCCCGAGTTGCGTGATTGTACCATGTGTTCCACCCCTTATGATTTGGTACTTGGAGATTCAGTTACTTTTATGATCAGACATCCAGTTTCAGCATCATTGATCAACTTTCTATATGTGATACTTGGACAATGATTCCGACTTGTACTTCCGGGCCCTGCTCAGATGATTCATTATGTACTTTCAGTTTATCTATACTTGTATACATTCTGGATTCATCATGTACTTTCTATATGATATATTTTTGACTGAGCATGGGTATGCCCGCCTCAGCATGAGTTGACTCTCTGTTTTCTTTCATTGGTTTTTGGCAGGCTGAAATCTGGTGAAGTCCTCTCTTGTCCTTGCGAAGTTCTTTCTATGTGCATAAAACATTTCGGCCATCATGTACCCCTTCTGATCTCATATATTAGGGGGCATCTGTTATAGCATCATTTTTCACCCTCATGTGATTCATGATTGTCTCTTTGGCCTTGGGCACCCATTCCCACAGACTTGAATAAAGTTCATAAAAAACAGTGTTTAAAATCCCATACGCGGGTATGCCCAGACTTTTCCGCGTGTATACGCGAGTCCATAGATACTTTTCCGCGTATGCCATTAAAATCATTAAAAATATATATATAAATCCCTATTTTCGAGGCTGGGTTGATGGTTATTCCCGTAATTCAACCACCCCAGCCCGTGGCCAACTGTTTCCAACTGATTGAAACTACTTTGAGGGAGTATAAAAGCCCCTCATATGCATGGCCTAAGGGGGAGAGAAAAATTATAGACATTATACTCTGTTGGAGCCCAATTCAAGTCTGATTTCCCGTGCCTCCTGCACTTCCCAGGTATTTATAGGAAACCCTTATTTCCTGGAGTTGTTCATCAGCTTATATGTCATCTCGTGTGCACAAGTCTTGGAAGAATCCTAGCGAGGCAAGGGCTGGACGGATCCAGACGACGGTCTGTTCGAAGATCGTGGAAGGATTCAGGTGATCTCTCCACCTTTCTATTATTGTACATGTTGTTCGTAATGAAGAAGAACCATCTTGTTCCCGAATTCACGTGTTAATATCTGCTTGCATATGTGAAAAGATTGTTAATTAAGCATTTATTATTGTTTATATGATGTTTCACATGGATTACACTGACATTTAGGAAAGATATATGCTGTACAACTAGATTTCCGTGCATGTCTCTTCTTGATTTCCAGGTTGAAGAGGAAGAAGGGTTGTTGGGGGTTTGGACCCCGCGGGATCTACATCAAACGTAGGATCTACGGGTGAGTTCTACAATCTATAATATCTAGCTTTTAGCATACAAGTTTGGTTGTGTGAGTCCTTCTTGAATAGCATGCCCCGATCTGTGGAGGTTTTTGACCCAACGACCTCTAGGGAGTTATTTTCCTCAAAACATTGACCATTTGATCAATTGTTGTGTGTTATCTAAAGTCTTTGACACACTATTAACTTGCTCTTCCCAAACTTCTTTCATTTTCTCAAATTGCACCTGTTGAACATTATGTTTCCTTGCTTATTTCTTCAAAAATTCTATTTCATGATTTGCTAACTTCAACTACTCCTCAAGGACCTCAATCTCTATTTTTTTCAATGATTTTCTCCTATCCTTTCTTTTTCTTGATGACTGGATCTTCTTTTGCAAGTGATGATAGGTCAATGATACCTGGTGGTGGCTGGACAGTTTCAGTGACCTTCTAAGCTTCCTTACTGCTTTCCAAGACCTTTCTGGCGTGCCTTGTCATTGGCTTCCTAGCCTAAAACATGAAACATGAAACCTGCATCCTCACCTTCAAATTCTAACTTCTTATCTAATTTGGCTTTCTTGAGTTTCTTTCCTCCCTCATCTATATATTCAGCTTCGACTATGGGGGTTTCCTCAATATCAATAGCATGCATAATGTCTTCTAAATTTTCCTTATCCACTGTTTGGCTTCTTGTAATCCTTTTGCTACCATGTTTACTCACAGTTGGCTCTTGTTATGTAGGTTTCCTCACAGTTGGCTTTTTTTTGCAGGTGAAACAACAGGTGTATCAAGTTCTGCAATGGATTTGTCTCCATGATTGCGGTTCACTTTGCTCTACTACCAAGGCTCATTTTTCACACTTGAAGGTGATGGTATACCTCTAGGTTTAGGAGTTCTTTTAGGAGTGATGGCATCTAATTCAAAACCACTAACAAACATAAAAGAAGACCAGTCTCTACCTAATATTTTTAATTCCTCTAAAACCAGCAAATTGATTAAACCATGATGAAAGAGTGAGGTTTCATTTCCTTTAGATTTAGCTTGAACTTTATCTGCCATTTTTGCTAAGCTTTTGTATAAGTAAAAAGGTATATCAACATATTTATTACCAAAAAAAATGTAGCAGAAGCCTGAAGTCGTAACAATACACCATATGATACCGCCCTTCATAGGTGAAGTACTTTTGAATGATAAGAAGTAGCTTTGAGAAGTTGTCTTTCATGTAGCTCCTTGGAATGACATTTGTAAGGTCAATCTCACTATGTTCTAACTTGATAAATTCCTTATAGTCCTACATGGTGAATTTGAAACCTTTGAACCATTGTTCTCCTCCTCTTGGAATTTCTGTTGCTGCTGCAATAGTCTCTAGTGTTATACTGAAGTTCAACATTCCCACCTTTGCAGCTGTCCCGTTGAAATTGATGGCAAACTACTTAGAAACTTGCACATGGCATTCTTGCAATCTTTGACAAAACTGCAAACGCCCTGTTCTTCTGAATACTTCTAAGGAAGTTGGGTCTTCATTCAGCAAATTCATGTCTGATGGCTCATATTTCAGACAGTGGCCTCCTTTGTTGGTCTTCTTCTTTACGGCCATGGTTCTTTTATATCTTTTCTTCCTCGCTTGATCAATGACACCTACAATTGCTTGAAAATGCCAGCAACTAGCTTGGCTTGGTGAAACATCTCTCCAGAGCTCAATAGCATGCAAAAGATGAAGCGGGGAATGACAAAGACTCAATTGCAAAATATTTTAAAGTTTTGATGATAACTCATGCTTTCATCATGACTCATACATGCTAAAAATAGAAGTGATGACCTCAGACATGACCATTGTACTTTGTCTTAACCCTAAATGACTCGAATGACACCTATTATATCACTTCTAATTATTAACTAACACCTAGCACATGATTTGAAAATACAGACAAGAATACCTCCTTTCGTAGCATACTCAGTGTATTTCTGGGCAGTTTCGCTACAAAAGTATTAGCATTTTTGTAGCAAAAAGTGTGTTTTTTCTATTTAATTCGCTACGAAAGTAGGAAATCTTGGCTAAAATGACCTTTTCAGAGTTGTAATCTTGGGAAATGGAATATTTCAGGAAATAATGACTGATGTGACATGAAAATACTTGAATGGGGGTGGGTTTGGAACTTAGGATATGCTAATAATAAAAATTTAGATTTTTCCTTTACCAAGTAATGACAAATGAACTCTATGACCATACCTTTGACAAATGAACTCCTATGACTATGTCAAATGATGTTTCACTTTTTCTGAGTGATAACATCATCTATTAATTCATGCATTTAAACATACATTGCATTCAACTACACCATTCAACATATTTTACAAGACCACTCTTGTCTACCATTGTAATCATTGCTATCAAAATCTGTGTTCATGAGCATGGGATATTGTAAATATTTATTTAAACATAATGTATGTTTTGCAAGTGGATCCTCTTCGTCTTCTCGTCGACTTCCTTCCCACCTAGGATCCCCTTCTCTCTCTATCACATAATATCTAACTGATGGAATACATGTAAGAGAATGATGTTGTATTTAAAATATACATTTTCTCCTCAACTCATACATAAATGTAAATTATGAAAAACTAAAAACTCATCATTCAATTATACAGCTGATCATTGGAAAACATCATCAATTAAATAAAATAAAGGTTCCTTAAGTGTTTTGTGGCTTTTGGAGTAAAGGTGTCCTAAAATCCACTATATTCCAAGGTTTTTGTTCCTTGCATAGACCAACAAGCAAATGATTTGAAGGAAAGAAAGACAAATAAATGAGAAAAGTAACTACGTCTAAGAAAGATCATGAGTTACAATCTTAGAATAAATATAACAAGAAAATGAAAGATGGGAAGCAATAAATCTCTCTCATTTCTTGACTAAATAGTTACAATATCAACCAGAGACACTAAAGGTGAATTGAGCGATGGACCCTGACTCCTCTCAGAATTCCTTGAAAAATCTCTAATAGTGAGAACTCCTGTCCTGAAATAAATGTTAATTATGAGATAATTTGGCGAGGATAATAGCGCCCCACATTGCTTAGACTCTCTTCTAATGCTCACAAATGGAGTGATATTTACAAGCCCAAGCTCCATGACTTTGATCCTTGAGGAGTTTGTTGGAGAGAAGATATGGTTATTTGGAGGCTCCTTAACTCCATTTTAATGGTGTAGAGACTTGATATTGAGCTCTTTGACCTTGTCCTTTCACTTGGTGGTTGCCTATTTATGATGACTTGTCTTGTGATATATTGAGATGTTAATTCTATGGATCCATGTGACTATCAATGAAACAACCATATTGCTCCATGCAAAATTTTGTAAGTGACTTTGTGAAATTTAATTTAATAAATGGTAACTTAGGAACATTTATTTTTTCTTGAATTTTGATGTTTTCAAACAACCACTATTGCATCCACACAAGCTATTTTTTGGTATTGAGTGCCCTGGCTAGTGATTTGAGTGCACAAATTTTCAATGATAAAAATAATACTAAAAAGTAGGAATCCAAAAACAGCTGGTTAAACATTACAAATTGGGTTTTTATTGATCTACATAAAACCACAACTCTAGATTTACATGAATCTATGCAAAATCATGACTCCATATTTGCAGGGGATCTTTTGCATAATTTTTCTTTCATGACTATTTGAATCCATAAAGTGACCTTTGTCAAAAAATTGTAAATATGAATCCCTTGTCGAGAAGTGTAGAAAAGGGATGCTATCACTTGTAACTAATAGCCCTAACAACGAAAGTGGCTGCCAATATCTTCAGATCTGCGGTTAGTTGAACAAGAAAAGAGCTGCAAAAAACCAGATCTATGCATGGAAAGACATTAAGCAGTAAAAACAAGGGTTTGCTCCATATACCAATAGACAAGAAAAGAACAATTTTTGAAAGAATTTTTGTATTAATGGGGCACCTGTGAGGAAAACCAGAAGGAGTATCCAATTCCCCTCAGTGGGATGGGTTCTTGGAAGTCCTCAGCACTTCAGATCTAATATTTCTCTCTCTAGTTGATGTAGAAAACCCAATGCAAAGAGTAGAGCTCAATGGGAGCAAATAATGGAGATGTGTGACCAAGTGTATAGATCCAGAGTGATCTAATAGGCAACAAAAGGTGAAGAATGGTAGGAAAAACCCTCCTATTTATAACAAAATATTGGGTCATTCTAGATCTTGGTGCATGGGTTATCCAGATCTAGATCCACTTTTTATGGAATATTTTATTATATTTGTTGGAGGGAAAAGGTATTTGACTTGGGTCAAATCCCTTAATCTGTCAAAAATAAATAAATAAATGATTTATTTATCTTTTAAGGAAGCGGTTAGAAGATAATCAAATAAATAATGATTTATTTAATTATTTAAGGAAGTGGTTGAAAGATAATTAAATAAATAGTGATTTATTTAATTATTTGTGGGTGATTTGGTCATATTTAACAAGGAATATTATCTAAATAAGGTTTAAATAATTATTCCTAGAAAATAATAAGATAAATAAAGGTTTATCTAATTAATTTCTTTGATTTGGGTTAAACATGACTGGGAATAATAATTAAATTATGGTTTAATTAATTATTCCATGAGGAAAATCAAACAAATATAGGTTTGTTTAATATTTCCTTTTGGGGTTTCCTAATTTAACATAGTGAAAGTAGTTTTACTTAGGGTAAAACTGGTCTTACATGGTGTACTTGGGTCCATCTAATGATAAAAGGTTAGATGACCAAAAAATGGTGTAACAGATTGCCCCCCAGCGTGCGAGTGTCAGGAGAAAATTGTATGACCGAAGTACGTTGTAAGAATACAATCACTAGACAACAAAAAGGGATGTCAGAGAGAGAAATGTGAGGTAGATAGTGTGCTGAAGGACTAGACCCTGAGGAGACGAGACTCGCAGGTGCAACAAGTCTCTTTTTTATGAGAGGGTACCTGTGCTGAAGGCGGCGGGGGAGGCATACCTATGCCCGCCGAGACAAAGTACAAAAGAATAGTGTGTCCAGTAAACAAGGGACCGAACCATAAAGTACAACTGGCATAATCATGAGCCAGATAAAAAATACAATGAGGAATCCCACATACATGTTGTGCCTGGGATAACAGCCAGGACTTGTACAATAATATCTGAGTACATGAGATACGAATACAACCCAAATGCCCCCTGTAAATGGGGAAGGGCTCACAAAATCTGGCTGATACATGAAAGTCAAAAAGGCGCTGCAAGTGGCTATGGCCAACATCATCAAATATCTGGAGCTGCATCGGAGGCTGCAAAGAAGAGGTCATCCGGGCATGTGGGGGGCTACCTCCAGGGCCACCCCCTCATGAGGGTTGAAACATCTCACACACACCCGGGAATCATCAAGAGCTGCTGCGGGATCACTGGACCATCAAGTATACGAATCTCGATCATGCTGAAAAGAGCTGGAGAAACAATCAAGCCAAAGGGAAAGGAGGTATCCCTTTGCCTGATCCAAGGCACCGAACAAGAGTGAAAGCTGGAACCAAGGTACACCGCCCTCTAGACCTGGCTTCTGGAATGAAAGAGTTGATGTCGACAGAAGGAGGTCCGCCATAGTTGAGGCAATGAGAGACCCTCAACTAAGGCACGAGAGAAAAGAGTAGAGCGACGGACAGACTGACACTAATGATGATAGTGAAGTGGAAAGGACTGAGTAGCTAATGGACAACTTCCCTTGCTAGAGCATAAAGGGCATGAATGACATGGCATCGACTGACACAACATCATCAGGGATGGGGGACAGTGGAACTGAAGGTCATAATGTGCGACACAAGAGAGAGACCAAGCAATGACGGATGGAGGGCTATAGTGGGGTACAAAGGGACTCGGTATAGACTCCATGGAGGGAATGATGACTCAACTTGGATGCTCTAAACAAGGGCAACTCGATGGTGCTGCCACACAGTAAAGGCCCCAATGGGGGGACCGTGGAAACATGAGTACATGATGGGAACTCATGACGAAAATCGACACGAACAAGGACAAGTAAGGGGGCAAGATGGTGCCCCAAGTACAAGTGTCGTAAGTGAGGAAATTCGATTTTGAGGAGGGGTGAAGTGACCCTTCATGGAAAAAATGTGTCATGGTGGAGTATCAGATCTCAAAAAACTAACAGATACCCATTTGATGGCTCGGTGAGAGCTTTCCAACGGTGTAGACGGTTCGTCAAACGGGGCTACGATGTGGTCACAGCAGTCGAAAGAAGAAACATGGGTTCTCTTTTAATAAGGCAGTTTTCCCTCCAAAATCACTCATTTGCTATTGTTGCTGTGGTGAATGTAGAGAGGAGAGAAAGCCCTAAATCTTGTGGTGAACGTAGCGGACAAACCGACCGTTGGAATCTCGATCCGTCAGTTGCAGGTAAGAGGTCTAACTTTTCTCTTGCATTTTGATGGATTACATTGTCAGTTTAGGGCCCAAAAATCCAGGAACAGCCCCTCCTTCATCTCTACGGCCGGGTCGCACTTTTTGGGGAAAAAAGTGCGACCTAGGACGCAGGTATCAGGGCAAAAAGGGAGACCTGGTCCAGAAAAGAGCAGAAAACTACGACCTGGGAGATGAGGGGGTTTTGGTGTTGTTTTATGGTTGGAAGTTGGGTTTTGGTGGTTGGTTATGGTTTTCCCGATCTGTACGCTGACAAAAATTATGTTTTTGTGCAGGTATGGCAGACTTACGGGTCAACTGGAGAGAGAGAGATCTGGGGACACTACGGTCCGAGATCCAGGCGGATCAGGGCGTTCGTCATGTATTGGCCAGATTTGGGGTTCTCAAGTTCTTGGAGAACCCTTTGATGAGAGCAGGGGAACCGTTACTGGCCCGGATTATCAGTTATTGGGATCCAGATCAGGAGATCTTTGTAGTGCAGGGGCACAGGATCGAGCTGACGGTCCAGGACGTGTACTTCCTGACTGGTCTCCCGCCACTGGGGATGGTGGGAAACACACAGCCAGTGTTGCCGCGGGGGCGGCATATCATGGAGTTCGTGGAACACCATTGTCGACCGAGTCTCCAAGTCAAGGGGACTCGAATACCGATCGGGGATCTAGAGAGGCTAGAAACCCGTGCAGTGGCCGCAGCTGTGCTGCGAATCTTGGGCATCCAGGCGTTCCATCACATCACTGGGGGGCAGATGATGATAGTGGAAAGTGTGTTGGGAGGGACCTACTATGGGTGGGCCCAGATGTTGTTGGTGTCGCTAAAGTGACAGTTGTCACTATGCAGGTGACAGGTGAACCATGACTGCTCATATGGGACTTTGTTGTGCACCTTCTTCTTTGAGAAGATCCCGACCTTGAGGCCTCGTGTACAGCTTCCAGATGGGGGCCCGAGAGAGCCCAGGATGCGCCGTTGGGGACGGCTACTGTGCAGAGGAGGAGGAGGGGCGGTCGAGCGAGTGTTTCGACCTGAGTTTTTTGCCCATTGGGATCAGATGCCATTGTACATAGACGACTATCCCTATAGTGGGATGAGCTACTGTGGAGATCCGGACCTGCCACTTCCGCCTGGTCGAGTCTAGGGGCCCGATGGTAAGTGACAGATTGCTATTCTTGTGTGGGCATGTTAAAGTTTTTGAATAGTAATTGATGGTACTGATTCATGTACTTTTGGTATGCAGATATAGCACCGGTAAAACCAGCCGGATATATGGGACGACCGGCAGCGTCTGGAGCTACAGGTCCAAGTGGGTCGAGAGCGGCGCAAAATGAGGATGCAGCCGCCCTGCTGGAGGACATCCGTCGTAGATGCGAAAGGTTGTTGACCGGAGTATCGGAGCGCGGGTGGTAGGACTTAGACGACCAGTTCATAGAGCCATGTGTTGGTCTACCCTCGGAGTGGCGAGGTGTCATGCAGCGCATGGCGATGGCCGGTCAGGCTATGCGGAATCTACATGCTGTAGGGGCAGAGCCATTGGCCCGGGAGCCTCCAGATAGTGATTAGGGGTGGGGCATGTGGTGCCCCCTATGATGTATGTAGGGGTAAGTGGTGCCCCCAGTTTTGAGTTTTTTGTAACATGCTGTGGGCATGTCATATGTATCAGAGTAGATGGACTCTAAACACATGTTTTTTGCGACACATATTATGGATATGCATCATTTTTTGATGGTTGTTAATGTTATTGTCTTGTATGGAATGTGTGTGATAAATGCCAATCTAGAACATGGTTTGCAATACTATCCACATAGTGATTCTGTTCTCGAGGTACATGGTTGAAAGTTATGGTTTCAAATGCACGTATCAAGATTTTCACTCGTAAATAGCGTCTAAACAGCACAGGGTTATGCACACGATAAACACCATTTAGTTGCATCACAAGAAGTAGGGAATCCAAACGAACGTGCAGATGGAGGATGCGATGAAAGAGGGCATCAGCTAAGAGACCACGCACTGCATCATATTCGGCCTGATTTTTGGTGGCAGAACCAATGCATACCCCGTTAGAAAGAACAAGGGCATGCAAGGGGGTGAAGATGGCCCAACCTGCCGAGGCTAGATTCCTGGAGTAACGACTTGCACCATCGACGTAACCGATAAAGGGTGTGGACGGGGGGTCCTGTAGAATGGTGTGACAAGACAACAAATGAGGGGAGGAAAGGTAATGACGGCAGCGTGAGTGTACATAAGTCATCGGGCGGCAACCGTAGGAGGGAGTGCAAGGGGCAGGATGACCATGACTCATACAGGGTGGTATATGAGGGCTATCGGAAGCATGGTGAGGACTCGGGCTGCGGAGGTCAACAGAGACATGGGTGGAGTGATCTCGTGTATGGGTAGGAAAAGGGTGGTCAAGGGACACAACAGGGGAGGATGCAGATGGGCTAGGCTCCGAGTGTCTCGCAGAGGAGGATAGGTAAAGAATGGTTACAGTAGACTCCGTCATCTGAACATCAGGGGGGGGAATGTTGATGGGAGCGGGGGGATCCTCAGGCTGACCTGAAGCATACTGCGCGAGGATGGGAGAGGCGGATTGATTTTGTTCAACCTCATACTCTCGGACCACCTCTAAAGAGGCGCGGTAATGCGTCAGGTGAGGAAAATGGTGGGAGTAATGGCCATGAACGCCACACAAAGCACAGGGTTTGTTGGTGCGGAGAGTCTTGGGGTTCTTGGTTATGGACGAAGAAGGAATGGAGGCTTCAGGGACCGTAGACTCGGGGAACGCGACTTTAACCATGGGGGCCAGCGATCTGGAATGGGCAGTACAAGCATGGGTGGCATGTGGGTGACATCAAATAAGGCACAAAGCTTAGGGCGGAGGAGAAGGGGACGGGTCAGTCATGGAAATTGGTCTTGTCTTTGGGTGCCGGCTGCAGGGCTGCCTTTATTCCCGGGGGCGCGTCTTCTTAGTGGAGAAGGGTTATTATGATCTTTGGGAGCTAGGTGGCAATGGAGGAGCGGGAGAGGGACCGGTTGGGCCAGATGTAAAGCCATGTGGAGTTTGGGGTGACAGGGTGTGGCGGGGGATCAAGGTACCAGACCGGTATGCCCAAGGTCAAGTTAGGGAGAGAGAGGGTGGCCATGACGGGGACAGAATATACTCAGGGAGGGGGAGCTAAGAAAGGGATCTGCCCAGCAGGGAAATGACCAGGAGGGACCGCTTCGAGATGGTTGAGGCCAGGAGGAACCGATCCGGGAGGATAAAGAGGTTCCGGGATACCAGCTGCAGGGGGAGGGCCAGGAGGAGGAGGTCCGGCTGGCTGAGATGAATGGCTAGGAGCGGGTTGCGGAGGGCGAGGGGGAGGTTGCTGACTAGCCGAGGCAGGCCGCTTACGGGCAACCTGAGACGATTGCATCATGCAAACATTCGAGGAGCTGGGATCAGTGATGGGAGGAGGAGGAAGGTTAGGGAAAGTTCCAAGCAGGGAGGAATCTTTGTAAACGCCGGGGGAGACACTGGTCAAGGAATCAACGGTTTGCTTGTTGGCTACAGAAGAGATAGTCGTCTCAGGGGAGGTCTAAGATTTTGGCTCATGATATGTCAGCTGGTCAATGGTGACTATATTTCCATTATGGGGGAAAGACATCTTGCGAAAGACCGCGGATGGGACAGCAGACATAGCATAGGTGTAGCTTCGCCCCAATAGAATGTTGTAATCTAGCGGGGCGTCGATGACTTCGACGTCGCGCAGCGATCTTACGGCAAGATAATAGGACAATTACGAAACGAGCCAAATGGGTACAGGAGGCTGACATCCAGCTCAAGAGGTGATCGTGGAACAAGAGGCGGTTGAGAGATCATGATTGCTTCAAACCAAGCGGAAATCACTTGCTTGGTGGATGCCCTCATCAATGATACTGCAGGACATTGGCGTTCAGGATTTTGAGGATTTTAGTAGGTTGGAAGCGACGGAAGGAGGGAGAGGAGGATGGGTGGATTAGGTGGCATCAACAATTTATTGGTCATCAGCGGGATCCAAGTTGCTTACGATGAATGGTAGAGCCTTCTTTTGGGAAGGGCACGACTGGAGGAGTTCCAGTGTGGAAATGGCAGCATGGGATTGCGCCAAATCGTCTACTATACTATACGAATGAGCAGCTCGACCAGAAGCAGCGTTTCGATGTAATGGTCCCTTAGGAATCTTGGTATGGACCTAAAATTTGGGTTGAGGGATATGTAAGGGGCCGTTGGATGTCGAAAGAGGCTCTGTAGAACCTGAAGAAGGAGGCTCGGGGGCAGACTGAGCAGGAGGCTTGGGGTACTGACGAGACCGAGTTTGAGGGTGAAGATCGACGGGCGGGTTAGGATCGGAGTGCATCATGAGGATCTGGTAATCGGAGGAACCGAAATGGAAGGGGAGGGTGGCGACCGAGTTATCGAGCGGTTGGGTAGCCACGAATCCTTGCTGAGGGAAAGGATCAATAAACACAGCTGGCTGGGTAGTGGCCACATTAGGAGGAGCATGAGGGGAGGCGTGCTGTCCGCGCAATGTGGCTTGAGACTCCCACATCTGCCGCATCTGGGGTAAGAGGGGACAATCGTGGGTGTAATGACCATAAACACCGCAACACGAACAAGGCTTGTTTGTGCGAAGCGGCCTGTCCGGCTTGGGCTGAATGCCCTGTTGTTGGTTGGCAGTGTTAGGGTCCACGCCAGAATTGGGTCCTCGGGTACCAGGGGCAGATTGGTTTTGGTTGCCTCTCCGCCTTCTTTGAGAAGAAGGGGGATTAGTCGTGCCCTGCTGTGCAAATACTTGCCCTGGAGGGGGCTGTAAGTGTTGTTGCGGGTTTGGAGGAGGCAAGGGAGATGGAAGCGCATATGCTGGAGGAGCTGGCGCACCAGGCTGTGGATAAAGGTAAGGGTTGGGTTGGGCAACATTGAGGTAAGCAGGAGGTTGGGCAAAAGGAGGAGGCATGCCGTATCCTGGATACATGCTACCGGGAGGGGGAAGAGTGCTAGAGGTGCTGGCCCCTCCCTGAGGGAGACCATAGCCCACAGGAGGTTGAGCATACGGATGGGAAAGGGCTCCAACGATACCGTCGGCGGAATGAGATGCCCCCGGGGCGTTAGCGCCACCGGGCCTGGGGAGGTCAGGAAGAACGGTATAAACATAACTAGATTGAGCGTAGATCAGGTCATATTTCAAGGCTATTTGGAGGGCGGCTTCTTCGGTTTGAGGAAAGTGAGAGGCGACATCTTTGCCGATGGGAGCTGGAAGGGTGCAAAGGAACCAGTCCATATAAACCCGATCTTCGAAGGGAGGGGCTCGACATAAGCTCTGTCTTCTTCGCCATTCCTGAACATGGGCGGAAAGGCGTGTGGAAGAGGATTGCTTGAAGGAAGTCAAGAGCTCCGTGCCAGTATCGTATCGGAGAGGGAGCTGGAAATACGACAAAAAGGCTTGGGCAAGAGTCTCAAAGGTGGTATGGGTAGAGGTGGCTTGTTTGACATACCATTTAGAAGCTTCGCCGGTAAGCGTGCGTTGGAACAAACGAAGACGGATGGAGTCATCGGTAATGGAATTGGAGGAACACCACATGTGGAAAGATCGGACATGATTGGTTGGATCTTCTCCATTAAGGCCCTCAAACTTAGGGATGTCGGAGGGGAGCTTGGTTGGCATAGCGGGCCAATTAGCATTGTGGTGAATGGGGTCATTGATCAACTGATGGAAATCGGGGAGGCTGAGGCCTGCAATGTACGGCAGCACAGGGGTGGCCGGGGTAGTTCCTGTGGTGGTTCCGCTAGTAGTAGGGCCGGCATTGGGGCCGGGAGAACCGCTAGCGTTAGGCCCTGGACCAGACATAGTAAAGGTGACAGGGGGAGAACCAGGAGGAGAAGGAGGACCCGATGAATCAGGAGAGGAGTCAGAGTGCGGACTCGAAGGTGGACTGGCTCGACGACGGCGGTGCGGAGCAGGTCGATCAACCGGAAACTGAGGGTGAAGGCAAAGAAGTCTTCGGGAAAGGCGCCTTGGGCGCGCAATGATGACAGGAAGAAGGAAACCGACAAGGGCAGAAAGGGACAGAATCAAGTAATGTCAAGGGCAGATGAGGTGCAGTGACAATTGATTTTAGAGTCTTTTCGAGGCGGTGTTAACCAGGTGCTTCTTCACTTAGGGTCAGTGTGTGATGTGCGTTAATTTTAATTTTTAAACCCTTTTCGTTTTGAGAGAAAGAAAAAGTGTGATGCGTAACTGAAAATAAATCTGCAGAGAACAATATAGATTGCTGAAATAACAGAACATTTAACAGTTAACTAGGCATCGATCTAACCCAAGAAGGCGGGTCTCTCAAAACTACTTTAAAATAGGGCAAAAATATATTCGAAACACACATAAAAAGAGGCCAATAGATCTAGGGTCAAAAGGGACAGGGATCTAGAGGATAAAACTGCTGGAAAGAGGTGCAGATCACAGACAAGAGACAGAGGCAAGGTGGTTGGAAAAAGGGAGGTAATTAGCAAAAAGCGGAGGGGGCAAGGAGGGGGCCCTTAAAAGAGGTCCAAAAAAAACAACAAGAGGTGATTTGAAAGGAAGAAAGGTTGATTACAATGGATCTGAAAGGGAGGTAACAGATCTGGAAAAAGGGATGCTGAAGCTCTGAAAAACAGACAGCTGAAACAACTAAAAATCTTCCACAAAAAGTGGAGGGTACTAAAGCCCTAGGGGGCTAGGTTCCCACTTATATGAGTAAAAACAGATCAGAACTTGGTCAAGGCAGGCTGAGACAGAGGCTGGAAGAACCTGACAGAAGCTGCAGCAAAACCCAGAAAAATTGCAGAAAAATCACTGAAAAAATAGCAGGTCGCAATTTCTGACCTGATTTCAGTGCAGGTTGCAGGAAACAGGCTGAAAAGTGCGACCTGGAGGTCCAGGTCGTAGGTTTAGGGCCAAAAAGTGCGACCCCCCGTTCCGGTTGTCTCGGTGGCAGATTTTCAGAAAAGTTGTCGTCTCAGTTGCGGCTGGTGTCACTTACCTGGGCAATAGGGCCAGAAACACACGGAAGTTAGAAATTTTGATGTTTTAGGGTTTTATGTGAGAAAAACAACATGAAAATAGGAAAAATAAACAGCTGAAAAGAAACCCTAGGGTCTGAAGTAGCTGGATATGCAGGAATATGAAAAACGACAGCGGTCGTAATTTAAAAACCCGTGTGGAGTCGCCATTTGTTAGTATGAATCCCTTGTCGAAGTGTACGAAAAAGGACCACTTTAGCTACGCATAACTAATAGCCCTAACAACAAAAGTGGCTGCCAATATCTTCAGATCTGCGATTAGTTAGACAAGAAAATAGCTGCAAAACACCAGATCTATGTATGGAAAGACATTAAGCAGTAAAAATAAGGGTTTTCTCCATATACCAATAGACAAGACAAGAACAATTTTTGAAAGAATTTTTGTATTAATGGGGCACCTGTGAGGAAAACCAGAAGGAGTATCCAATTCCCCTCGGTGGGATGGGTTCTTGGAAGTCCTCAGCACTTCAGATCTAAGATTTCTCTCTCTAGTTGATGTAGAAAACCCAATGCAAAGAGTAGAGCTCAATGGGAGCAAATGATGGAGATATGTGACCAAGTGTATAGATCCAGAGTGATCTAATAGGCAACAAAAGGTGAAGAATGGTAGGAAAAAACCCTCCTATTTATAACAAAATATTGGGTCATTCTAGATCTTGGTGCATGGGTTAACCAGATCTAGATCCACTTTTTATGGAATATTTTATTATATTTGTTGGAGGGGAAAAGGTATTTGACTTGGGTCAAATCCCTTAATTTGTTAAAAATAAATAAATAAATGATTTATTTATCTTTTTAAGGAAGCGGTTAGAAGATAATCAAATAAATAATGATTTATTTAATTATTTAAGGAAGTGGTTGAAAGATAATTAAATAAATAATGATTTATTTAATTATTTGTGGGTGATTCGGTCATATTTAACAAGGAATATTATCTAAATAAGATTTAAATAATTATTCCTAGAAAATAATAAGATAAATAAAGGTTTATCTAATTAATTTCTTTGTTTTTGGGTTAAACATGACTGGGAATAATAATTAAATTATGGTTTAATTAAGTATTCCATGAGGAAAATCAAACAAATATAGGTTTGTTTAATATTTCCTTTTGGGGTTTCCTGTTTTAACATAGTGAAAGCAATTTTACTTAGGGTAAAATTGGTCTTACATGGTGTACTTGGGTCCATATAATGATAATAGGTTAGATGACCAAAAAATGGTGTAACAAGAATGACGAGAAGGAAACGTCAAAATCCTATTAGAATCGAAGTATCATGTTTTCCAAACTCCCTCTAGCTCCCTCACACTTAGGGAGTTTCTTAGAGCCCCTAGAGGATTCCTCATGTATCCACCAAGTATGAGGAGCACACAATGGCATCCAAGCTCATTAAAATGAACCAACAAACATGAGACCATTGAGAAATATTATAAATAAGAACCTTGGGAGTAGCGATAACAAAGGAGAAGAAATCTACCACGGCTCGAAAATATTTAGATCTTTGTTATGCAATAACTCAGGAAGAGAAAGAAGAGAGATAAATCAACGACTTCAAAATTAGCCTCTTGAGCGAGAAACCTCCTTTACATTACACAAATGAAAAATGCTTGGATGATTCAAATGAAAAAGCCTCCTTTATATATATAACGATCTAAGGGGTCACAATATAATGAAGTCGACATAACAATAATAATAATAACGTAGACACGACAATAACAATAGTGGGCTTCTATGGGGCACAATAATAACAATATGGGGAGTACATGGGCACAACAGTAACAATAAGGAGGATACACTAAAAATAACAATAAGGGGATACACTAGTATTATAGGGACCTAACATGCCCCTCTCTTCCAAAAAAGTGTTTTCCTCTATGCTTGAGTAGTTCTAGATGCTTCTGTATAAAATTCTCATCCTCCTGTGTGGAATCTTCAACAGGTAATTTCTTCGATTTGATGAGATACTATGAAATTGATCAATTTCATAGTTGTCGATTTCTTGTTTCCGTGAGCGCTTCAGGTTCCAATATGATTTTTCCTCCCTCATCAAGTTCTGGAAATATTGTTTGAACTCGGATCTTGTCACCTATAACCTTCTTTAAGCATGAAACATGGAAAATTGGGTGCACTCAGGAAGATGCATGAAGCTCCAATTTCTATGCCATAGTATGAATATTTTGCAACACCTTGTAAGGACCAAAATACTTTGGTGATAATTTATTATCCTTATTAACTTGCTTGAGGGACATTTGTTTGTATGGTTGCAGCCGTAAAAATACCTAGTTGCCTACATAAAAACTTGTTTTGCTGCGATGTCGATTTTCCTGTTGTTTCATTCGATTCTACGCCACGGTGAGGTTGTCCTTTAAGAGTTGGAGAACTTTTTGTTGATGCTTGATGTGATCTCCCACTTCTTAAACCTTAGAATTTTCTCTTAAATATGATGTGATGGATGGTAGATGATATCCATAAAGTGTTATAAATGGGGTCATTTTTGCTTTCGTATGGAAGGAAGTGTTATACCACCATTCAACCAGAGGTAACCACTTGAGCCATTGTGTTTGTTTATCATATAAAAAGAAACGGAGATATCCTTCCAAAAAAATTAGTTATCTTATTTTTCCCATCATATTGAGGATGATGAGATGAGCTATGAGCTAATTGAGTACCCAGACAAGAAAATAATTTAGTCCAAAAATTTATAGTGAAAAGGGGATCTTTGTCGCTTACAATAATCTTTGGGTTTCCATGTAGCTTTTGAATTGTTTCCACAAACACAGTAGAAACTATACTAGCTTTAAATGGATGAGATAATGCACAAAAGTGTTCATACTTGGTAAGTCTATCAACTACCACCATGATGACACTCTTTCCTTCGGACTATTGAAAAGTGTAACTAGGTTCAGTCTTCATAATGACTTGTAATTATGAATCTATGTAATGAAGAAATACAAAGATAATAAAATATATATTTTTAATGCTTTCCTCATGGGTTTCATGAGAAAGGACTTTTTATTATAGGTCGAATACTTATTCTTGATGTCTTTAGGGAATTTTCATCTTGTCATAAATTTCATTAAGGAGTCATGAATATGAAGTGATGTTACACTTTTGAAAGGACACATTGTTGATGTAAAACATATACTCCAAGACCTTGTCACTAGGTCCCTTGATGTTGGCTCAAAGTATGATGTAAATCCCCTTGAAGAAGTCATCCCACCTACCAATTATCATGTCGGCCTAGAAAAAAGAACAATCACTATAAATAGAGTGACTCGGTCTCATTGAAAAGCATCCATCTCGATCAAGGTCTGGAATCAAAATTTGAATTGCAGTGTGAAAAAGAGAAGGTATAAAAATGAAGGGTGAAGGCTACAAGGCATGCGAGAAAATGATCAAGTTTGCTACAGTAGTGCGAGGACAAGTATTTAACACGGAGGGAATTTTGGATCTGCAATTAGTTAGAAAAGGAGGACTGTAATAGGATTGCGAAAGAGATATCTTAGCAAAGAAAAGTGGCATACATATCTCGGATAAACTCAGAAATAACCACAGCGTGAAGAAACAAAGGAAGAAATGGATGCAAAGTGTTAGGGCCTTATTGTTTCGGTCTTGGTATGCACTCATACCTCATATATCTCAAAGGTTTGTGGTGCCATTCAACGACCTAGTTCTTGAAAGGTGATACAAGTAAGGTGCGCGAAGAAGACCTACAAAGAGAACCTAAAGACGAACGAGAAGAATACTAAAAGGATTATCTAATATAGAGACCAGGCTTCTCTAATGTTGGTGCAGTATAGTGTAGAAAATTAATTTCATCATAAGGGAGCCGAGAACAACAGTAAAGGGATAGTGACAAGGGTCTTGAAGAAACTCTTCAGTTAAGAGTCTTTTTCATTGTCATGGTACTCATCAGTTGAACATCTATAAGAAGAATTACATTCGAGTTTTCCTCTCCAAGAGGGAGAGGTTTTTCCCCTGGCTTGAACAGCCTAAACTGTGTGTCTCTTATGTTTTGATAATTGACTTGATGAAATACATAATAAGCTAACGAAGATAACATCTTAGTAAAATAAGCATACCAAGTTCACAAGTAATTATCAAGAAGAGATATTAAATTAAACGCCCT
Source organism: Pinus albicaulis (assembly GCA_034641835.2). NCBI lineage: Eukaryota > Viridiplantae > Streptophyta > Pinopsida > Pinales > Pinaceae > Pinus > Pinus albicaulis. Next base: position 36,809 of record JAXQQM020062375.1, read on the forward strand.
AATTTCTCAACATGGTATCAAAGCTAAGGTGTTGAATAGAAGGAAGGGAATTTTAGCAAGAAGACACAAAGATCAATTTTTGAGAAGGAATTCAAAGATCAGTTTTCAAGGAAAACTTGAACAAAAAGGGATCTACTTTGAAAAGACAAAACCCTAGATCCAAGAAAAAGACCTTCATTCAAGGAGTAGTTTGTAGAAATTAGAAAACCATCTCTAAAGGAAAATAAAGATTAAGGAAGTGATCTTTATCTTCAATGAATCTAAAGCTATCTCATTATGGAATCCAAGTCAATACTATTAAAACACCTTGCTGAAATCAACTTCTAGCTATCATCAACATCAAGGAGAACTAGATCTATTAAAGAAGCCAATATAAGAGAGAGCTCCTGCTATCATCTACATCTTCATCAACCAGGAAGATGATAGAAGAAGAAAGCATATATTCAAGTAAGTAACTTAATTTCTTCAACTGAATCTGTCAAAATGAATTTTTTCAAAGAAATGAACAAACTATCTTGGACTACAAACTTTATTGCATGGAAGATAAGGACAGATTTAAACTTGACTGAAAATGAATTAATGGACTATGTCAAAGGATCAATATTTGAACCTTAAAAAGAATATACTCGAGCTCATTACAAATACATCAAGGGAGGCATATGATCCCAAAGTATTCTTATAGAATCCATAAATGGCTCTTTCATTCCCTATGTTTCAAATCTAGAATCCTCAAAAGAAATATATGATAAATTGGTGGAGTTATTCTCGGTAAGTACTGTAGGAGAAATAATGTCTCTAAGACAAGAACTATACAAATTGAAGATGTCAAGGGAGGAATGAATAACTTCATACTTAATGAAGATTTTTGAAATACGAAATCAACTGTAGAAATTGGGAGAAGTAATGTTTGACGGAGAAATACTTACTAGTTCTAAATTCTCTACCAAAGGAGTGGGGAAGATTCACTTCAAGCATGTATGGGAAGGAAGAATCGATGCCATTCTAGGATCTATGTAAGACAGAAGAAACTAGATAAAATAAATCCTATTCTATTATGTCAAGAAGGAAAGTAAAATTTGGTAAGTTCAGTCCTCGGAAGAAAAGAAGGAATATGAATGAAATCCAATGCGACAAATGTCATGAAATTGGGAACTAAAAATGGAATTGTCTAAAATATAATAAGGACAAGAGGAAAAGGGAAGAAGCCCATGTTTCCAAAGAAAAAAAAGAACCAGAATCAAAGAAACCTAAGAAAGAAAAAGTAAACAATCTCTGTTATGATTGAGATCATCATTCTCTTTAAGAGGTATATGTCGATTGCAAAATAATATGTTAGAAAGCATCGTATATTAGATATATGCATCATTTTAAAATTAGCATCACGATAGAAGCATTAAAATCAAGGTGTACTGGTCATGGGAGGATGTCTGAAAACATTTATGTAACATCTATGGTATGAAATAAAATGACTCCTGGAACCTCATTGTATTTATAAAAAGGTAGTTATCTATATCATGGTTCATCGTTCATTAATCAATATGGAAACATGTGCTGACACTTTTCTAATGGAATCCTTTTTGGATTTTATGGTTAGAAAGTAAGAAAAAAAATTCATCGAGAATTCTAATAATTCTCGGATTAGGATATGATGAAATAGTGATGAAGCATGTCAAGGGAATGAAACTCTTCACTCAAAGAAAAAATGTTGAAGGATAACTCAAAAGAAGAAAATGAGGTATATATATAGATATTTGTTAACACTGGATGCTATGAAGTCATGTCATATGGTTTCAGGTAATATACTACTATCTTTAGAAGTATGATCAAAGAAAGTAGAAACTCTTATGATGCACAAGTTTCCACACCAAATGAAATCAACATAATATGTCCTCATATGGAATATGAGGTGATTGTATATTATTAAGGAGTTCCACATTGGAAGTTCCCAGGAAAGAAATAAAATTGTGTGGAGAAATAAAGGAGGAGATTGTGAAAAATACAACCATGGTCAGAAGCAGTCAACATCCAAGGAAGCCAAGAATAATTAACTAGAAAATATCTTGGTAAGATATGTAGACTCTCATGATAATTCTAGAAAATATGGAGACCCTTGACAATACACATCTTTTGGAGATGCATCAATCTATACAATGGATGTCGATGCCTACAAAAAGGATGTCACTGTTGAAATATCATCACTAAGGTAATTTTCTATTTAAGTATTCATGTTTATAATTGAATAATATATGGATGAGCTTATGCAAGGCTTTTGAAGGGAAACATATGTCTTCCATATATTAATAACCATATGACAAGATGAAATATCCTTGGAAGATATATGGTTCGAAGGAAGTTGCATGATATGAAGCTAGACCATATAAGAAGTTTGATGGATCCATTTCTGATAGAATGAATACATGACTCATGGATGAAATTGATGGATGATTGGTGCCCTGATGAAGAGATCCCAAAGTTGAATACTCCTCAACATAAAATAAATTCATGACTTCGAAGAAAGGAGCTCTTCATGAGAAGTTGTGTGTTTTCATCATTGCTGCTACATGTCCCTAATTAAGAGGGAGCCTGGTAATAATTTTGTTACTTGGAAGAAACTCATTAATCCCTAATCCAAGAGGGATATTAGGTACATTCCTTGTGTAGGAATGCATTTATATTCATTTGTTGAATATTTACTCCCTAATTGAGGGGGAGAGATAGACACATCATTTTGGCATTCATCTGGAAGACAAAATGTGGGATTGGGTAATCATTTGGAATCCAATATTCTTTTGGGGATGTATTAGAGAATCCAAGGAAACATTAGTCATGGAAGGATGAATATTCTTTGAGGACTGGGAATCCAATAGTAAGAATATTTCTAGTGGATATATTCTAATTGAACTCAGTTGGGATATGATCCTATAGATATAATGATGTGGGTGTCTACTCATCGTTTGTCTCACCAGCATTGTAGCTCAAGGTCTCGTGGGGAGATGGAGTTGTTATTAAAGGCCTTACAATGTGACAATTTTGGTTGATATGATGATATACATATGGGATTACTAATCATATTCTTCTTATGAGATTCTTCAAATTGAGAGTGACCATGTACCATTATGAATACCTCCTTAGTTAAGAGGGAGTGTTGAAAAGTGTAACTAGGTTTGGTCTTCATAATGACTTGTAATTATGAATTTATGTAAATGAAGACAAAGATAAAAAAATATATTTTGTAATTCTTGCCTCACGGGTTTCATCAGAAAGGAGTTTTATTATAGGTCAAAGACTTCTTCTTGATGTATTTATGGAATTGTCATCTTTTCATAAATTTCATTAAGGAGTCATGAATATGAAGTGATGTTACACTTGTGAAAGAACACATTGTTGATGTAAAAAGTATACTCGAAGACCTTGTCATCAGGTCCCTTTATGTCGGCTCAAAGTATGATGTAAATCCCCTTGAAGAAGATAGTCCACCTACCAATGATCATGTCAGCCTAGAATAGAATAACAATCACTATAAATAGAGCGACTCAGTCTCATTGAAAAGCATCCATCTCGGTCAAGGTATACCATCAAGATCTGAATTTAAGTGCAAAAAAGAGAAGTATATACAGTGAAGGGTGAAGGCTATGAGGCATGCGAGAAAACGGTCAAGTCTGATACAATAGTGAGAGGACATGTCTGTAACAAGGAGCGAATTTTGGATCTGCAATCAGTGCTAAAAGGAGGACCATAATAGGATTGCGAAAGATATATATCAGCAAAGAAAACTTCCATACCTATCTCGCATAAACTTAGAAGTAACCATAGTGTGAAGAAAAAAAGGAGGAAAAGGCTACAAAGTGTTAGGGCCATCTTGTTTCGTTCTTGGTCTACACTCATACCTCATATATCTCAGAGGTCTGTGGTGACATTCAAGGACCTAGTTCTTGAAAGTTGATACAAGTAAGGTGTAGGAATAAGACCTACGAAGATAACCTAAATAAGTTCGAGAAGAATACTGTCAGGAGTATCTAAGCTAGAGACCCAGCTTCGCTAGTGTTGTTGCAGTATAATGCAGAAAAGGAAGTTCATCATAAGGAGCCAAGAGCAATAGTAAAGGGATAGTGACAAGGGTCTTGGAATAACTCTTCAGTCAAGATTATTTTTCATTGTCATTGTACTCATCAGTTGAACATATATAAGAAGAATTACATTCGGTTTTTCCTCTCCAAGAGGGACAGGTTTTGGTCCTGGATTGAAGAACCTAAACTGTGCGTCTCTTTTATTTTGATAATTGAATTAATGAAAGACATGATAATATAAGAATATCATATCTAAATAAAATAAGCATAACAAGTTCACAAGTAATTATCAAGAAGAGAAATTAAATTAAACACCCTAATTTCTCAACACGGACTTAGGTAAACCTCTGATAAAATCCATTGAAACCTCCTCCCAACATTGACTTGGAATGGACAAAGGTTTTAGCAGACCCATGGTCTTAATTGTATCAACTTTATTTTGTTAGCAAACCAAACATTCCACCACAAACTTTTGAATGTCATATTTAAAGCCATCCCAAAAAAATTCCTTCTTAACCCTGTGGTAAGTTTTTAAAAATCATGACTGCCCTCCTAAGGGAGAGGTATGCAATTCCAAAAGAATATTTTGTTTGATTTGGAAATTATTACAAAGGTATAAGTGATGTTTGTACTATAATGAATCATTTTTCAAGCTAAATGTATCAGATGTGTTGGGATATTGCTGCAACTTTTGAATGAGTGCCCACACTTGTTCGTCATTCTTCCATTCATCCCTTGCTTTGGTTATCCAAAATGGTTGGATAATAGAAATGACATAAAGAAATGCTTCCACATCCTCATTCTTTCTTGAGAGTGCATATGCAACAACATTTTGCTTTGATTTTTTGTAGATTATTTCAAATTCATAACCCAACATGTTTGTGACCCATTTTTGTTGTTTTTTTTTAAGATAATATTTGTTCTAAAATTATTTAAGACTATCATGATCCATTTTTACCTTGAAGTGTCTTTCCATTAGGTAAGGTCACCATTTCTTAAGTTCATGTAGTATTTCCAACATTTCCTTCTCATAAATATATTTGTGTAAACACTTTCCTTTGATTGGATGACTTTAAAAAGTAATGGGTCTTCCTTATTGCATTAAAACAACACCAATTCCATTTCTCTAGGTATAACATTCCACAATAAAGGTTTTTGTGAAGTTTGGCGCAGCTACGACTGGTGCTTGGAACATTGCCTCTTTAAGATGTTCAAAGGCCTTAGTTTCTTATGGAGTCCAAGAAAATGTATCTTTCTTCAGTAATATTGTTAGAGGTGTTGTTATTCTCCCATAATTCTTAGCAAACTTGTGATAATACCTTATCAACCCAAGAAATCCTCGCAGGTTCTTTATGGTTGTAGTGATTTTCCATTCCTTAATGGTTTTAATTTGGTTAGGGTCTACCTTAACAGCTTCATGGGATACAATATGACCCAAATATTCCACCTCCTGTACTCGAAAGAAACATTTGGAGGTTTTTTCATATAATTTTTTCTCCTCTAATAGTTTGAGAACCCTGTCAACATGTTGAACATGATCCTTCCAATACTTGTTGTAGATTATTATATCATCAAAAAATACTAACACAAATTTTCTAAGGAAGGGTTTGAAAATGGAATTCATCAAACCTTGAAATGTATAAGTTTCATTCGTAAGGCCAAAAGGCATGACCAAAAATTCATAATGATCCTCATGAGTTCTAAATGTTGTTTTGAGAATGTTTTCAATCTTCATTCTTATTTGATGATATCCTGAATGAAGATCCAACTTGGTGAAGTAAATTGCTCCATGTTGATGCAGGGGCATTAGACACTAGCCAGCAATGTAGGAGGTTTTGTCCACATGTGGCTAGGAGGGTTGAAAATCATTGAATTGTAACAACTAGGGGTCAATACGTCAGCTGCCTGTTGCATTTAGATCAGTTAGGATTGGTAGAAGTCAAATAGTTAGGTTCAGTCCATCTGTCATATTTCAGTTATTTGAATAAATTGTAATTAGGCCTTTGATTTTCTAAAAGGTCCTCACCGAGGAACCGAAGAGACACATTGTAATGTATATAAATTGTATTCCTCGGATGTATTGAGGGGGAGATTTCTGCAATAAAAACCTGTGTGTTAACCAATTGCTTCTGGTTAAATAAATTTCAGTGCTCGTTGGCCATCGAATTGTCTCGAACTGTTATTGGTGAAGAAATTGTTTAATTGTGAGGTGATTGAACACTGGTCTGTGTGAAATCGTTGAATAGGGTTGTAACATAATTTCTGCGTTTCTCTGGTTATTGTTTTCTCGTGAATTATTCGAACAAGCTCTGTTGGACTAAATTCCACTCCTAGGAGAAGTCTATGTAAAATCGTGATCATTGAACTCTGTTTAATGGTAGTGGAAATCCCGCTAAATAAAGAGATAAATCTGTTTATTGTTAGTTAAATCCTGAATCGAGGCCTGACCTGAGTTAACAAACAGAGAACATAGGAAGGAAGGCGATTAAACCATGGTCAATCACTGTTCCAAACCCGCGAGCGGATTAGTGAAACCGGACTGCCATATCGCACCGCTTTTGCGGAGACAAGCGGTATTTTCAAACTGGAAGCGATTCCATAGAATAGTGGACACGTAGCTAAGGTGGGACCTCGAAAACCGCCTTTTCGCATTGCCATCGCACGTTAGCGTTCGACATCGAAGCCCGCGTGATATTGAGGTAAGCCGTTGATCTGGAGGAAGGCTAATTGAACGGTGATCGCGTTCGGAAGTTGCAAGAAGGATAACCAAGGTACGGTGCGTGTATTTGATTGGGCTATTGATTATAGATGTGGGGCCCGGAGCCAAAGGTTTATTACAAAGTCATTTGTTTAAAAAAAAGCGTCGGGTATTTATATAAAGTTCGAAGGATTAAACCCTTGGTTATAAGGTTTGGTGGTAGAATATAAAGCACGAGAGATATATTTTAATTTTCAAAGGTTGTTGATTATGTTTATTTATAAAATTCCTCGAATTTGATAAATAAAACCAAAGAATTTGGGGAAGACCACGTGGAGAAGGAGAACGGGGTTTAGCAGAGAAATGTTGACAGAGAGACAATAGCAGACCGGCTCTCCTTAGGGGCCGACTTTCGGTTTTGTTGCTGTCAATCGTGGTATCAGAGCTGTTGTTTTTAAGTTGTTTTTGCAGTGAATTAACATGGCAATCCGAGTTGGTAGAGGTGCTGGTAGAAGGAGAGGCGGAACCATTGCCAATGCAGAAGTGTTGGGAATTTTGCAGAGGTTCGAGGCCAGAATGGATGCCATGGAGCGAAGACAGCCCAGAGATCCTGAAGACATCAGTGAACCTGAATTAGAAGAAGCGGAAGAAAATGTTGAGATTCCTCCTGACTTGAGGCTCCTCAGAACTGTTCTGGGGTCTACAGTTAAGCCCAAGATTGAAGTATCAAATTTTGCAGGACGATTGAATCCAGAGGAGCTGGTGGACTGGATAAATGAAATGAACAAGTGCTTCGACTATGAAGAAATAAGCGAAGATAAAAAGGTCAAGTTTGCAGTGACAAAGCTGAAAGGACATGCTGCACTCTGGTGGGATGGAGTGCAGGCAGAAAGAAGGAGAGTTGGCAAGCAACCTATCAAGAGCTGGACCAGAATGATGGCTAAATTAAAAGGTAAATTCTTGCCTAGTGATTATCAGCTAACATTGTTTAGGCAAATGCAGAACCTGAGACAGAGGTTGCTGACAGTAAAGGAATACACAGAAGAATTCTATAGAGTAAGCATAAGAGCTGGGCAATTCCAAGACACACCAGAGAAGACTGCCAGATATGTGAATGGTCTCAAGCTGGAGATCCAAGATGAGATTGGTCTTCTGTCTCCTAAGACAATGGAAGAGGCCTACCAGATGGCCTTGAAAGCAGAGGAGAAACTCCTGAGGAAACAGTCTGCCAAGAAGAGAGGTACTTTCCGTGGAAAGGGAAGTCAGGGTGGTAGAGGAAAGCCTACTACACCCAGGGATGGAGCTAATAGTAGCTCACCTCAGAATGCATCTACAGAGGATGATGCAAGGGGCAGAAGGGGTTCTTACAGAGGAAAAGGAAGAGGAGGCAGAGACAGAGGCAGAGGTAGAGAATTGAGGTGCTATAGATGTCAGCAAGTGGGACACAAGCACTATGAGTGCCTAGAGAATGTGGGTGCTGGTCCAAGAAATGCAGTTGTTTGCCAGGCTGGAGAAGAGGTAGAAATTGAAGAGGAAATTCTACCAGAGAGGGGAGAGTCCTTGGTGGTTATCAAGGTCCTGTTGAAGCAAACCAAAGAGGTCACTGAGCCTGCACAAAGGAAGAATTTATTTAGGAGCATATGCAAAGTCCAAGGGAAATGCTGCCAACTAGTCATTGATAGTGGCAGCACAGACAATCTAGTTTCCACTGAGGTGATAGAGAAGTTGAAGTTGAAGACAAGGGAGCATCCAACTCCCTACAGGGTGTCCTGGCTGCATAAAGGGCACCAGCTGGTTGTAAAAGAACAGTGTGAGATAGAGCTGCAAATGGGAAAATACAAAGATAAGGTCCTGTGTGATGTAATTCCCATGGATGTGTGTCATATACTGCTGGGTAGACCTTGGCAGTTTGACAGAGCAGCAGTGCATGATGGCAAGAAGAACACTTACAAGTTCTTCAAGGATGGGGTACATCATACATTGATACCCATGGAAGAAGGAAAGCCATCCAGCAGAGTGATTGATCCAAAGACCTTGTTGCTGAGCGGGAAGGAATATCTGCAGCAGATAGAAGAAGAAGAGGTAAGTTTTTCTTTAGTTTGCAAACCTAAAGTAGTTCTTACTTCTACAAATATTTCTGATTTGCCAGTAGAAATCCAAGAGATGTTAGATGATTATTGTGACATTATTGTGGATGATTTACCTGATGAGCTACCACCTGTGACAAAGATCAACCATCAAATAGATTTTATCCCTGGTTCAAATCTTCCAAATAAGGCAGCCTACAGAATGACTCCCACAGAAAATGAGGAAATCAGGAGACAAGTACAGGAATTGGTGGACAAGGGACTGATCAGAGAAAGTTTGAGTCCATGTGCAGTACCAGCAGTATTGAGCCCAAAGAAAGATGGAGGTTGGAGGATGTGTACTGATTCCAGGGCAATCAATAAGATCACAATCAGGTACATATTCCCTTTGCCCATAGTTGAGGATTTAATGGACTACTTGAGTGGTGCTAAATATTTTTTAAAGATAGATTTAAAAAGTGGGTATCATCAGATCAGAATAAGAGAGGGTGATGAGTGGAAAACTGCCTTTAAAACAAATGAAGGACTATATGAATGGATGGTCATGCCTTTTGGGTTGTCAAATGCACCTAGTACTTTTATGAGACTTATGAATGAAGTATTGAAGGAATTCATTGGTAAATTTGTGATAGTGTATCTGAATGATATATTAGTTTTCAGCAAAACTAAAGAGGAACATTTAAGGCATCTTAATTATGTCTTGAAGAAGCTGCACCAAGAGAAACCGTTGATAAACTTAAAGAAATGCTCATTCATGAAGGAAGAGTTGGTGTATTTGGGTTTTGTTATTTCTGCAGAAGGATTGAAGATGGACCCAGAGAAGGTTAAGGCAATTGTGGAGTGGCCTTCACCCAGAAATGTTTTTGAGGTAAGAAGTTTCCATGGACTTGCCAGTTTTTATAGGAAATTCATAAGAAACTTCAGTAAGATTAATGCACCCATCATTGAGACAATAAAGAAGAGAAAACAACCATTTAAATGGACTGCTGAAGCAGAAAGAAACTTTAAACTTTTGAAGCAAAAGATAACTGAGAAGCCTGTTTTGATTCTGCCTGATTTTACTAAACCATTTCAAGTGAAGTGTGATGCCAGTGGGGAAGCCATTGGAGCTGTTTTGAGTCAAGATGATAGGCCGGTAGCCTATTTCAGTGAGAAGCTAAATGAAACCAGAAGAAATTATTCCTCTTATGAGAAGGAATTTTATGCAATTGTTCAGGCATTGAAAAAGTGGAGACATTATTTGATGTCCAGGGAATTTGTATTATATTCTGATAATCATGCTTTGCAGTATATTGTACAGCAGCCCAAGTTGAATCATAAGCATGCCAAATGGGTTGAGTATCTCCAAGGTTTCAACTTTGTTTTGAAACACATAAGTGGCCAAGAAAATAAAGTAGTTGATGCTTTGAGTAGGAGGCACATGCTTGTTCAAGAAACCAATTTTGAAGTTGTAGGATTTGATTTTCTCAAAGAATTGTATAAAACAGATTCAGATTTTAAAGAAGCATTTGAGGCATGTTGTAACCCTATTCTAACAGATAGAAGCCAGTGGCTAGATTATTTCTTGCAGGAGGACTTACTATTCAGAAGAAACCAACTGTGTGTACCAAAATGTTCCATGAGAGAAAATTTGATTAAGGAGAAGCATAGTGGTGGACTTGCTGGACACTTTGGTACTGATAAAACTTATGAGCAGCTGAGTCACTTTTATTACTGGCCCAAGATGAGAACATAAGTCGACAAGTTTGTGAAGAATTGCAAAATCTGTCAACATGCCAAAGGAAGGAGCCAGAATGCAGGATTGTACACTCCCTTGCCTATTCCAGACAGGCCTTGGGACATGGTGAGTATGGATTTTGTTCTAGGATTTCCCAAGACTCAGAGAGGGAATGATGCATTCTTTGTTGTAGTGGACAGATTCTCCAAAATGGCACATTTTATTCCATGTTATAAAACTAGTGATGCCACCCATGTTGCTAACTTGTTTTTCAAAGAAGTTGTTAGGTTGCATGGGTTGCCCAAGAGTATTGTTTCAGACAGAGACACCAGATTTGTGGGCCATTTTTGGAGGACACTGTGGAAGAAACTTGGTACCAAACTGAGTTTCAGATTAGCTTATCATCCCCAGACTGATGGACAAACTAAGGTAGTGAATAGGAGTCTGGGAAATTTGTTGAGAAGTCTTGCAAGAGAGCATCCCAAGCAGTGGGATCATATTTTTCCCCAGGCAGAATATGCATATAATGACTCACCAAACAGGAGCACAGGGCAGAGCCCATTCCATATTATCTATGGAATGCACCCCAGGGGAATATCAGAGTTAAGAAATCTGGGAAGGGTAGAGATGAGAAGTGCTGATGGTGAAGAATTTGCTTCAGAGATCCAGGCCATACATGAACAAGTGAAACAACAATTACAAGGCAGCAGCATCAAATACAAGGACAGAGCAGACTTGAGTAGAAAAGAAGTTCATTTTGAAGTAGGAGATCTGGTTTTGGCACACTTGAGAAAGGAGAGATTCCCAAAGAAGCAGTATAATAAACTAAAGTTCAAAAAGATTGGGCCATGCAAGATACTTAGAAAGTTTTCTGCAAATGCTTATGAGATTGAATTGCCACCTGATGTTGGAATATCTCCCATTTTTAATGTTGCATATTTGTACAAGTATGAAGATGATGGTGAAGAAGAAATATCAGCAGACAAGGAACAAATTGAGTGGGAAAAGCTGCTACCTCCAGCACAACCATTGCAACCAGAGAAGATATTGGATAAAAGATTGTTTAGGAAAACCAGAGGACAAGAGTACTTTTAGTACTTAATCAAATGGAAGGACAAGCCAGAGGAAGGTGCCACTTGGCTGACTGAAAGAATGTTGCAGAAGATAGGACGATCAGTGGAAGAGCTCATGGACAGAAGTCCATGAAGAAAATTTCCCTTGGGAGTCTGATGCAGGGGCATTAGACACTAGCCAGCAATGTAGGAGGTTTTGTCCACATGTTGTGGCTAGGAGGGTTCAAAATCATTGAATTGTAACAGCTAAGTGTCAATACCTCAGCTGAATGTTTCATTTATATCAGTTAGAGTTAGTAGAAGTCGAATAGTTTATCCCATCTGTCATGTTTCAGTTATTTGAGTAAATTGTAATTAGGCCTTTGATTTTCAAAACGGTCCTCACCGAGGAATCGAAGAGACACATTGTAATGTATATAAATTGTATTCCTCGAATGCATAAGGGGAGGAGAAGGAGGAGATTTCTCTAAAGACTCGTGTGTTAAGTAATTGCTTCCGTTGAATAAATTTCGGGCCTCATTGATTATCAAGCTATCTTGAGTTGATATTTGTGAGGAAATTTGTTTAACCGTGAGGCGAGCTGAATCTCCTGTATGAGAGCATTCTCAATGGGAACCGTTAGCCAGATCCGGCATCCCTTTTTTCTACTATTTCTCTCAATTTATCCGAACAAGTTCGTTGGATTAAATTCCACCATGTGATAAGTCAAAGTTGCAATGTTGAACTCTCGTTTAATGATAGGAAATCCCACTAAATAAAGAGATAAATCCTCACACTTGTCTAAATCAAAATTTGCAGGCCCCACCTCCATAACATGGAGAAACATAGGAAGGAAGGTGATTAAACCATGGTCAGCAATCACCTGCCCAAAACCGTGACAGAGCTAACCCTGACTGCCCATCGCACCGCTTTGCGAGTGCGGTCTCCGAATTCTACATTCCATTGAAGGTTCGACACGGACCCTGCTCGGGACCCCTAAACCACTTTTAATTGTATGCCATCACATGTTAACATTCGAGCTCGTGGAAGCGTGATATCGCGTGAAAACACCATCGATCTGGAGGAAGGCTAATCGAGCGGTGATCGCATTCGGGAGTTGCAAGAAGGATAACCAAGGTACGGTGCGTGTATTTGATTGGGCTATTGATTATAGATGTGGGGCCCGGAGCCAAAGGTTTATTACAAAGTCATTTGTTTTAAAAAAAGCGTCGGGTATTTATATAAAGTTCGAAGGATTAAACCCTTGGTTATAAGGTTTGGCGGTAGAATATAAAGCCTGAGAGATATATTTTAATTTTCAAAGGTTGTTGATTATGTTTATTTATCAAATTCCTCGAATTTGATAAATAAAACCAAATAAGTTGGGGAAGACCACGTGGAGAAGGAGAACAGGGTTTGCAACAGCGTAGCCATGAGTGTACTCCATTTCCAGTCAATTTTCAGCTTTTGTTGTTGTCA
>JAXQQM020092362.1:0-21983 GCA_034641835.2 Pinus albicaulis
AATAACTGAAAATTTTGGTTCTTCACATGACCCAATATTTACCTTCTTCATCTTCGCGAGCTACATTATGTCTAGTATTTCAGGTTCTATTCCAACAAATTTGCGATGTCTTACTAGTTCTGGAATATTAGTATTGCGCAGATCCTCATAATCCTCCACCATGGTCACATTATAGCATTCCAATCCATGTTGCAATGGTGAGTTACAATTTAGATGTGTTGATGTTAGCGCAGTTGTGCTCTTAAAAACCCCTGCTCTGACTTCTCGAAGGGATTCATATATCCATGGATAGTCATCTAAAAAACTAAAACTTATTAGCAACCCTTTAACCAAATATGTCCAGTTCACCCTTCCATGTTGTAGTTCTATATCAAGATACCAATTCATAGGTATCATGTGCAATGTGTCGAAAAACACGTGTACCCAATTTGGTTCGGGAACTCCTCCCCAAACTAAAGTCCAATGAAAAATATGCTCCTGGGGATCATCCTTGCCATCATACTTTACATCAATTTTGGGATTTATTGGGCCAAATATAACCTTCATCGGCTTGCGATACTATTTCCAACTTCCTATATTCACTTTATGACTACCCCACCATCGAGTAGGTGTAGGCCTCAGGGCGACATCCAAAGCTTGGAGCCTATGCTATTCTAATATTTTCCTTTCAATGTTATCAAGAAAAATAATTACATCTCCTATCCCATCATAATAAGTAAAATCACATACCTCTGAAGTTATGCAGCGAAGTGATTTTCTAATTCTGGCATCTCGTATTGTAGACACTTTATGTAACCTGTTATACCAATTTTCCAGTTCTTCATCGAAATTTGACATATAGGAACTATCTTGTTCCCACCTTAACCTTCCATTTCTAGTAGGATTAATCGAATCTTCCTCGTTAATTGTTATCTTGTAAATTTTTTGACATATACGTTGCAATACTCATCATGAACAAGCTCTATATATTGCACTCCTTCTAATGGGTCTAGAGGAACAATGACTCTTAGACCGTCCTTTTCGAACAATATTTGTCTCTTCTTCAAATTTATTAATTCCACAGTCTCAAAATCCCAATCCAATCCAAGAAGCGCCAGATATGGATTTCTATCATCTACAATTTCAATCACTTTGAAATCTACAAGAGTGCACACTCCTTCAATATATACTGCAACGCCAAATATCCTTCCTATAGGGCTAACCTTTTTTTGGTTGGCCATCCTCAAATTGGTCGACAACCATTGCAACTTTTGACTTCCCATATGCTTCCAAGTTTTCTTAGGTAACAAATTTTCATCAAATCCCAAATATAGAATTACCTAATCCATATCATATTCCCCAATTTGTGCAGTTAATCTCATTTCCTTCCCCATTCTCTTCTTATATAGATGTATATTGTTTACTATGCGTTGATTTCTTTTTGGCACTTCGTTATCAGTGCAAGAGTCTAACAACTCTTGAAGTTCTTAGATAGCCTTATGATTCCTCAATAACTTCATGAAAATATATAAGAATGATCTCAAAATACTTGGATCAAATTCTTTCTTTTGAGTATTTACCTCAGCATTGTCCTTCTTTGGTATTAACTTCTACAGTGGCTATGCATTAGAAGTCGAAGCTCTAGCATCCATGAATCTTCACTTGGCCTCCATGAGTTTTTCCTTTTTCATCTGAATACTGAATCTAGGGGTTCTTTCTATAGTCTTTCCTAAACATGTATCTTCCATTGGCTTCTTACCTTCTTCTTTATCATCTCTTTTCAAAGCTCCACTCCTTGTTACAATATTTATGTGCGGTTCATCCCCTCTTGGTTCAACGATCATCATTTGTAGATTTTGTGTGGGCCATTGGTTCCTTTTCTCTTGCATATTTTCCATAAGGACTAACCACTATTCTATCACATGATCCAGATATTTGTAGTACCTACCAGTGGAAGCAGGATTCTGAAAATATCTTGCATAGTGTCCTATTTTTCCAAAGTTATAATAGATAGTTTTTCCACACCCTCGACCATCTCCAGCTCCTAGTATTCGTCATTGAAAACCTTCTCAATCAGCATACTATTCTTGATTTCCATGTGTGTATCCTTCAACTTAAATTTTATAATCATCAGTGGTTTGTTCCATCCTCAAGTCATAACTTCGACAATTTCTCTCATCATGTCCTAATTATTTACAGAAATTGCTAAAAAATTTCCTTGGGGTCTACACATACTTCGATAATAAATAACAATGTTCCAGATGATGTTGTCTTATAGTTCTGAATATTTCACACCAAATTCTTGATCCTAGATTCAATGGATTAGGTGCTTCAGTAGCCAAGTAATATGAAACACAGGGCATTGTTCCTTAAAATGGCCTTCAGCTTTGCATTTATACAACAAACTTATGTTCTAGATTATGGTCTGGCATCATTAAATTCCTTCAGATCTTACAATTCCGAGGTCATATGTGCTAGCTAAGCCTGAATTTTTTGTACTCCTGCATGAGTATCTCCCAACAGCGAATCTTCCAACTTCATTGCAATTTCCAAAGCTTCAGTTTGAGGTGCTATTTTCTACGGTGTTAAGGGTAACCTAATATTAAACCATTCCTTATGGTGCTCTTTGTGAATGTTAAAGATCACTTGTCCATTAATATTTTGAACCTTTGATACAACTCCCAAACAGATTCATTTGTTAGTTATTTTATCTTGTTCAGTTCAATATTAAATTGTGACTACGATTTCGGCTTCTTAAATTCTAAGGTTAGCGCTTTCTTTGTGTTATCCAGTGAAGCAACCTAATGCATCATGGAATAGTTTATGTACCATGTTAGCACTCTTTCCCATAGCATGATGATAAGCTTTTCATTCTTTACATATTCATTAGTAATCTATATTTCTTCCTAGGTTGCCTCAACTAGAAACAAAATTACTAAGGATCCTCTCATCCCAGTCCTCTAAAGATAGGTAGCTTGATATCATCGACCATGTTTCTTCGTGGGAGGTTAGGGGGAGGGGGAGGGTAAGGGGGAGGGGGCATATGTGAGTTATGGGGACGGGGATGGGGAATCCTAGATGTGCCTTGATTATTTCCAAATCTTAGTTGCGACACACCTCTAGGGGTTGTGGGGTTACCTATTTGCAACAATCATGTAGATATTAAGATAATTTAAACATCAATTTGAGGTTTGTATGCAGGTTAGAGAGTAAAATAAAATATCATTCACATATCAAGCCAATAGACATATCAAGTATAAATATAAACTTTGTACACATGTATATCACAATTAAACTATCAAATTAAATTTTTACCTTATTTGTGTGTATGTGCCTTTCCAGGTCTAATGTTGGAACTTCATTTTGATATGATCTAGACTTGTAGAAAGATTATGTTAATATTCCATGGAGATAATTATTGAGTGATAATATGCTTTATATAAGACATAAAGTGATTTAAAAATTACCTTTGTTTTCCAGTGTTTAGAAGATGAATTATTATTTTGAGTTGAGTATTTATTACTAGCTCTGCACCAATTAATTTGAAGTCCAAATCTCCATCATCCTCCTACCTAAGTAGTATATCTTGGCTCTTGGGATAGCACAATTTTCATTTTCATGGAACTAGAGCTCAAACTCCCCAACACGAGGTTTCACTTTTCATAAGCTTCTATGAAACAAAACCCATTTCCAAGCGGTGACTACAAAGTGATAAGTGAGAATCGGAGACAAGGCCTTGTGATAAATTATGGACATCCATGTACTATGATATTTTCTTAGTTTGTTTCCTTTGTACCACACCGAAATATGGATAAGCCTCAAAAAACATAGAGACCCCATGAACCATTGATTTTTTGGACTCAAATATCATGTAATTCAACGTGGTCACTCCTTAAGAAGAAATTCCACAACTGTATATTCGAAAAATATTCTTAGTGGAAACTAGAGCCGCCTCTTGATAAGTTATTAGTTGTAATTCCAAGTCATGGGGAGTGTGTCTCTTAAAACTTTCTAGATTTTTTGGGGATCTATCTACATGTTATCATTTGTAGCATAGGAGGTAGAAAAAAAATTAAAAGGCAAGGTCCAATCTTTTTCTTTCAAGGCAGATCTAGTCCAAGTGCTTAGCCCAGGTTCTGATACCACCTTCTAACACTCTCTCCCAATCCATTGAACTATATTAGGTTGTGGGAGGTTATAATTGATAATGTAATATGACCTCCAAGGTATATTATCAATATGAGATTACAAAATCCCATTTTTCCAACATCATCAAAACCTAGAAAAATTGCTACCATCACATCTACCTTGTTGATAAACTTCTAGATATAAATTTTTCTCAATCCCATTATTGAAATGAAAGGTGTGTCCATTCAAATATTAAAAAACTATACTACATCACATCAACAAGGGACTTCCATGTGGCATGCACATATGACCCATGTGGTTCTGCCTTGTCATCACAAACAACTCCACATAACTCATGGCCCCCATATGTCATCTCCATGGCCGTTACTAGGTACCAATAGTGCATGCCACATCAATCTAGGCATGTGGGTCCTACCAGGTACATATCTTCATATTATGTTATAATTTAACACCATATATTATTCTAGAGTAATTAAGGGTGTCACACAATGGTCCTCCATTGACATGCCTAAACCCCTTGACTTCTAGATTTAATTAACTTAATCATGGGAGATATAACTTAGTAGACATACAAAGATCCATAAGGGTGAGAAACTCACGTTTCCCTTGGACATTTTATCCCCTATTTCCTACATAAATTTAATAGAAATGTGGTCCTAACATTATCTGGGATCTCGTAGTGCCCATAAGTTTACATAAATATATATTCATCCAATATTGGATGAAGTTAATACAAATATTGTCCCAACCTTACTCTATACCCCTAACATGTGGGAAACTTTCCCACATACATATTCTCTAAATCCAATATTGACTTTTAACTTCACAAGGAATAATATGGCCTTTGCATACATGAACCATCAATGCCAGGCACCACCTTGATAAGAGATACAAGGTACCAACATAAATGAACGTACCCTATAGTATAGGTGAAAGAAAACAATGTCCCTGGAAACCAGCATTCTGGATAAAGCTTCATACCAAGATCTGTAGTAATTTCAAGGTATGATAATGATATACAAGTGTAAATAAACCATACAATCATTGCATCACTCCTAAGAAAAACTGCCTTCATCACAAAATGAATCCTCATTTTAAGAAAAGCACATAACTTACCTTCATAGCATATGAGGAAGGTTACAATATTATGTCTCGGAAAGAACCATAAAATCATTAGACATTTTGGATAAATAGAGACACTTGTAATAACAAGTTGACAAAAATACCTCATGCAACCAATAATAGTCATATAGGTAACCTTTTAGTGCATGAATATAATAACCTTCACATAGTGTCAAAATTTCAGTAAACCTATATACATGTAAGGGAACCCACCATGAATATGCAATGAATTCAACAACCTTCCATGAGTAGTGTAGAACCATAGATTTTCCAATAAAATGTTAGAAAATTTCATCATCCATAGTTCATTTACGCATAAGTCATTATACATATCTGAATACCTTTAATTTTTTGGAAACTGGAGGAGGCACTTGAAATATCCACAAAACAATATTGCAGAGAAAATATTTCTTGTAGTTGGCCACCCTTGAGCAGGTACCAATGTTTGAGGGGATGCTTGCTCAAGGAATTCAACCATGGTTCGATCGTGTTATTGTTTAGCTTCATTAGTTTGATACCACTATCTAGGTGGCTTATCTATTTTATTTTCAAAACAAGAATTGTGGCAGCCCATAGCCCAATATTCAGGTGTTTTATCAACCTCAAAAAAATCACGAATGTAACACCCTCCTCCCACATTTACCCAAGTTAATTGGTGTGTTGTGGTAAACATTTTTCGAGAGGATACTATGATCCGATTCAACTTGCCATGTATAATTAAGGAAGTGGAACCGACCCAAGTGTTATAGCATCATTTTTCACCCTCATGTGATTCATGATTGTATCTATGGCCTTGGGCACCCATTCCCACAGACTTGAACAAAATTCATAAAAAACAGTGTTAAAAATCCCATACGCGGGTATGCCCAGACTTTTCCACATGTATATGTGAGTCCACATGTACTTTTCCACATATGCCATTAAAATCATTAAAAAATATATATAAAAATTCCCTATTTTCGGGCTGGGTTGATGGTTACTCCAGTAGTTCAACCACCCCAGCACGTGGCCAACTATTTCCAACTGATTGAAACTACTTTGAGGGAGTATAAAAGCCCCTCATGTGCATGGCCTAAGGGAGAGAGAAATTTATAGACATTATACTCTGTTGGAATCCCTAATTCAAGTCTGATTTCTCGTGCCTCCTGCACTTTCCCAGATTTATACAGGAAACCCTTGTTTCCTGGAGATGTTCATCAGTTTATATGCCATCTCGAGTGAACAAGTCTTGAAAGT
This sequence comes from Pinus albicaulis, assembly GCA_034641835.2. Classification (NCBI taxonomy): domain Eukaryota; kingdom Viridiplantae; phylum Streptophyta; class Pinopsida; order Pinales; family Pinaceae; genus Pinus; species Pinus albicaulis. The sequence goes on from JAXQQM020092362.1 coordinate 6,487, forward strand.
TTCTTAGCGAGGCAAGGGCGGGACGGATCCGGACGATGGTCTGTTCGAAGATCGTGGAAGGATTCAGGTGATCTCTCCACTTTTTATTTCTGTATATGCTGTTCGCAATAATGAAGAACCATCTTGTTCCTGAACTTATGTGTTAGTGTCTATTTTCATATGTGAAAAGATTTATTATTAAGAATTTATTATTGTTTATATAATATTTCACATGGATTAGACTAAAATTTAGGAGAAATATATGCTGTACAACTAGGTTTCCGTGCATGTTCTTTCTTGTTTTCCTGTTTGAAGAGGAAGAAGGGTTGCTGGGGGTTTGGACCCCGCGGGATCTACATCAAACGTAGGACTACAGGTGAGTTCTACTATCGTCGTTATCTAGTTTTTAGCATTTAAGTGTGGTTGTGTGTGAGTCCTTTTGAATAGCATGCCCTGATCTGTGGAGGTTTTGACCCAACAAACCTATAGGGTGTTTTTTCCCGAAACAGAACTGGTGACTCCGCTGGGGATTACATTCTTGTGATTCCCCTGTTGGGTAGTTTCAGCTGTTTGAAAGGTTTCCAGCAATTTTAACTATTATTTCCAGTCTAGTTAACTTTTTCTTAGTCAGACTGAAGACCTGGTTCTTTATCCAGGCTTAATCTTTTTTATTTTTCATTATTTACCTTTTCATATGCAAGTTTGTCTATACACAGACATGTATACACGCAGTTTGCTTCAAAGGAAGTCACGTATATGTGGGTTTCCTTTGACACAGTCGCGTATGCACGCTTGTTTAAAAACTGTCAAGTAGCGTATGCGTGGGTAAATTTTGAAATTTTTTATTTCTTGAATTTTTAGTCTTGTCTGCCTGTGGAGACCTATTACTGCAGTGCCTTTATATCCTTTGGATTGTGTTGATAGTGGTTATTGCTTTTTTTTCTCTCTTGGTTGAAGACTAGATTATTAGGCAAATCTTGTTTTTAGTGCTTGCATTTCTGGTTCGAGTACCAAGATCTCTTCCTGGGGATTCTTGGTTGTTCTGCTTTATCAGGACATAGAGCTTTTTCTCATACACTCTTTCCTCATTTTATGTTTTTCTTTGCGCTTGGATTTTTTCCTACTTTTGGTTAGTTTTCTTGAGTTCATTTGACTAGGTATTGTTGCAATTTTTGAAGAGTATTTCTTGATTCTTTGAAGTTTTTGTTTGATGCAAGGTTGTACTATTCTTCTAGGCTGAGTTACTGAGTTTCTTGTCTTCTTTTTCTCATATAAATCTTGTTACTAAAGTGGCACTATAAGATTTGGAGCATTTTTGAAGTTTTGCTAGAAATTCAGAGTTGTTTGGCTTGGGATTTGATAGTTTTCTTGGTCTCTTCGAGCTCTTCTTTTCATAAAATTCAAAAGCTCAAAAAACATTTTGTTTTGTCATTTGCTTTTGTTTTGCATTTTTGTTTTCATCTCATTACATCTTTTGAAGCTTTGTTGAGATTTCTTGCCTTTGGTTTTTGACTTGATTTTGGAAAGGAATTGTCATTGGTTTCTTCCTCTTGTTTTCAAGCATATTTTGATGTCTTCATATTGAGAGTTTCTACTTTTGAGAACTAGTTTTGTGGACAATCAAAAAGAGATAAAACTGAAGGATCTTTGGGAAATTTCTCTCTGCTTTGGTAGATTTTTCATCTTAGAATTTTCATGCTCTTAGTTATTTGCATTAGGTGCACTTAAGCATTTGTAGTATTTTTCATAGTTTTTGCGAGTGTGAAGTTTGTTATCTGAAAAGAAAAATAAAAAATTTTAGTCTCGTAGAACCCGTGTAGAAATGTATTTTTCATCGAAAGGAAATTACTGCATTTGCATGTAGTTTGGTTTTTATTAATTTCTTTTCTGCGTCACAAAACACCACGAGTTTCATCTCCATATCCCTTTGACTTAATATTACAACCGATTAAAATAAGCGCTATAATTTAAAAGCAACTAGCAAGTTTTTTTATTAAGTATCATACACCAACTAGCTAGGTTGTAGGGCCTTGGATTAGGTGAGTGGAGAGTTAACTCTCCAAGGCCGCTCAAACAAAAACATAGAAGTTTATTAATTGAGCGAAATCCAACTCCGTTAGGTGGACCGGGAAAGCTATCCTCCAGAGAGTCAAGCGTGAGGGGAAGTGAAGGCCGAGAAGAGAGATACCCCCTCTCTGATTTGCTGGATCTTGCCTCAAGACCGTTCCGCCTGGCTTCTGACACAGATTGGTGCCCATAGTTGCCATTCCTAGGTTCCACATAGGTGACTGCGTGGGGGAATACCCGTGGTACCTGAGGCAGACGTCGTATCACTTCCAGCAGTACTTCTGGGGGGTGCCCTTGAGAAGCTTGGGTACTTGTGCCGGCAAAGGCTGTTGTTAGGAGGTCGACGTAACTATTTCTTTTACCTTCGCTAGTAGGCCTGGGCCGTAATTATCCTAGACTACTTTCGGGAGGTCCTATACTTCGCTTTCTTGTATTTTGGTGTCCGGTCCTAATGACCCGGAGCAGAAATACCTGAAGGTTGTTTGCTTGATTGTATCTCAGGGATTTTTTGTAGTGAGTGCTCTTTGCTCCTAGCTTGCCTAGCTTTATTCTTTTTTGAGTCTAATTAAAATTTGTTAAAGTGGCCGATCAAACACCTCGTCGATCGAGGAGAATCTGGGGGTTATCTCCCGAGAGTCCAGAGCCTTCTTCAAGAAGGCGTAAGAGTAATTTAGCAGGTGAGTATCACCCTGTGGCATCTGACGCAGTGGAGAGAGATCCTACACAAGGGATTGGAGGTTTCGTAGCTAGTTCTGGTGTTGGTTCTGAGAGGAGCGCTCCGCTCACCTCGAGAGTCTTATTTTCGCAGGAAGAAGAAGTAAAAGTGGAGGAAGTATCTCAACCCTATGAGTCACTTCCATCTCCTCTTCCTCCTGATTATCCGTTCGTTATTGAATACATCGGACCTGAGTCAGAGAGACCTGAAGATCCTCCATATTATTCATACCTTTCGATGGCCACGACTGGGAACGCGGCTTCTGCTGTGAATGCTGCAGGAATTCAGACTCCTGCTTCTGTAGAAGGAGGAGACACTATTGCTATATCTTTGATTGCTTCTAGTAAGGCTGTGTTTGGCTCTGGTTTCACCCAAGCACATGCTTCTCAATCTGGTCCCTTTTGTTTCGGAATGCCCACTAGTGGGATTCCTTCATTTTCCTTTTACGCTGCTGCAGCTGGATCTACACCCATGTCTTCCATGGCTAGTGGATCAACTTCTTTTCAAGGGTTTCCCTTTGGAACTGGGCATATTCCTAGTTTGAATCCTTCTTTAGGGTCCTTTCCATTTACTTCTCAGACTCAGAGTTTCAACCCTTGGTCTGGAGGTCAGAATTTGACTACTTTTACAGGCTGGAACCCTGTATTCACTACAGCGGGGGCAGGGAATTAGTTTTACGCTGGTCACCAAGGGAATGCTTCTTTCCCTTCATCGAGTGCTTATCAGACTTTTTCCCCCATTTCTAATGCCTGGAACCTCTATCAGGGGCTTTCCTCTTCATTCAATACTTCAGGAGGGGGAACTGGTCCGGTCTTTGGTAACTCTACGTTGGGAGGAGGTTCTTCTCCTTTTTCTACGAGTTCTTTCTGGAAACTTGGTGCCTTATCAAATCCAGGGCATTCTTTTCAGAATGTAGGGAATTCATCCCATCAAGGATGGAATCCTCAGGCTCCGCCTCGTTTACCTTTTCTGGGAACATTAAACTTGCCAGATCTGTCAAAATTGACGAATGATCCGATTCAGTATAGTCCGGGGTGGCCTCCGGTTCCCCCCAAACTACCTTTAGACATTCAAAAGTTTGAAGGCAAGAATGGAGAGGACCCGGCTGACCATATCACCACCTTCCATTTATGGTGCTCTTCTAACTCCCTGATCGATGATTCGATTAGGTTGAGATTGTTTCAACACACCTTAACTGGAAACACTGCCAAGTGGTATATTGAGTTAACTGGGGGCAGTTTTGCTACATTTGGAGAGCTGGCTATTACATTTCTAAATCATTTCCAGTTTCCCGTCCGTTATGACGCCGGGACTGAACTCCTAGCTAATTTTAAACAGGATGACGCAACCCACATTTCTTACCATATTCAAGAATGGCTGAGAAGGAAGAGACTTATTAAAGCTCATATTCCAGGAGAATTCCTTTTGGAATGGTTTCTGAAATCTCTGCAGTCAGACATTTCTAAATATGTATCCCTATCTGGGGTATTTTCTGAGGAACAGGCTATTTTTAGGGCCCAGCAGCTCGAATTGATATATTCTCAGTCTGAAGTCCTTCATAAATATTTTCCCAATGTTCCTCGCTCCAAATTAGATTTATCCAAAACTAAGCCTAGTCCTCATGGTGATGGACTTATTGGGTCGATCAATAGTGGTGCAGCCAACCTCCTTACTCAATTGCAGCAGTTGTCTTTACAATCTGCTCCTTCTGGTTAGGCTGTGCCTACTGAGTCATCGCCTTCCCAATCGTTTTCGGTAAATGCCGTCCAAACTTCTGATCCCAAAGGAAACCAAAAATCCGAAGGGAAGAATAAGGGACGGAATAATAAGAAAAAGGGAAAGAATGGGAAGGGTAATGTGAATAAAACCAACGAGCATGTTGGTGAGGGTCCAAAGGATAAAAAGAAGGTGAAGTTTCCATGCAAGTTGTGTGCTGGAGACCATCTTACACACCTTTGCCCTAAAATTCAAGATGCGCAGCACTTGTTAGCTCAGCAGGGTTCTTCCAGTTCCCAGGATGTGTTGACAAACCCTTTTCCCCAAGGGCAACAAATAGTTGTTGGCGTGAATCAAAGTACTGGGGCTTCCTCTGGGGGGACCCAGGAAGGGGAAATTACATCAAAAATATACATGATGACTGCTCACGTGGATGTCGCTACGAGATCCTGTGATTATGGCGAAGAAGAGTCTTCGAAAGCTAAGGGTGCTCCTGATGCTACTGAGCTGCTTCATATTACGAGGCCTACTATTGAGCCTATACCTCATATGCCAAAAGCATCTACTAAGAATACGATGATTAATCCGAATGCTAGGGCTGCCCAGAACTACTCTATTGTGGAAGATCTGGCGCAGAGTCCTTGTGCCATGTCGGCTCTTGAGGTGCTCCAGTCTTGTCCGACTCAGCGCAGTGCTCTGCTCACTGCTCTTGGGGATGTCCATCCAAAGAACTCTCTTATGATTACTTTCGATATGACTAATTTTTAAAAGAGACTCCCCCATCATATGGATTTTCATATTAAATCATCGTACCGGAAATGAAATATTTTTCAGACGGTCATTGATGAGGGTGCTTCCACATGTGTAATGTCTCTCACATGCTGGAAGGGAATTGGATCTCCCGCAGCTATTCCATCTGCTACTCTTCTGACTGCGTTTGATGGTCATTCTCATAGACCACATGGTATTGTCCCAGCTTTGCCCATCTGTGTTGGCGGAAAAACTGTAAATATAGAGGTTGAGATAGTTGATGCAAGCTTGGACTACAACCTTCTGTTGGGGAGAAACTGGATTTATGAGATGGATGCCATTGCATCTTCATTGTTTCAGATTATTTGTTTCCCTCATGAAGGGAGGATTGTTACAGTGGACCAACTGGACTGTCCTCCTGTAGACCCGAATGCATCTACTGACTCAACTATTCCAAAGTTGGATAATACTAAGGCGCCTATTGAGAATTTAGGGGTTGGAATGTATTCTTCCTTGATGGGTACTTTCGATATTCCTCCTCCTACTGTGCATATAAATGCAATTTCATCCTCCAGGGCTCCTCTTCGAAGAGATTTCTTTAAAACTCATTATTTTTCGGACCCTTGGACCTTACCTTCCCCTACCGCCACATTAGCAGAAGGTCAAGTGGGTGGAATGGAATTTCCAATGTCTGCAGCTGAGATTTCTTATCAGTTTATTGTTGACTCTGCAGAGTCCATCCCAGCTCCTCTTTCACCGGAAGAGTTGGATGAAGATGTGGCTCCGGCTTGGACACTTAGTTCTTCTTCTGCCCAGGATTTCCTTGATACCACTCTTCCATCTGAAGAGGCCATCCTGGAAGCTATGACTGGTATAGATAGACCGTGGGATGATTTGCATCACCGGTCTTACTTTTTACCTGATTTGAGCGAAGTTGAAACAAGTTTTCCAAGTCCTCAGTCCCCTCGTCCTGTTCGCCCAGTCCTGAACCCTTTAGCACCAACACAGGTATATGCTGAAGGGAACATGGCTGTGATTTCTCCAACTATCCCGGTGAAAATTTCTAGGGATCCAAATATTATTGAGAATGTCTTCATCGGAGCTGAATGTTCCCCTGAAGAGATTCAGATTTACACCGATCTCTTTAAAGAGTATAGGGATGTATTCGCTTGGTCTTATGAGGAAATTCCTGGTATAGATCCATCCATTGTCCAGCATGAAATCAAGACTTATGAAAACGCTAAGCCTGTGAGGCAAAAACTTCGTCTGGTCAATCCTAGGAAGGCAGCAGCTATCAAAGCCGAGGTGGAGAAGCTGCTTAAGGCGAGATTCATTTTCCCTGTTCCTTTGACTGAATGGGTTTCAAACCGTGTTCCCGTAGATAAAAAAAAAGGAACAATTTGAGTTTGCATTGATTTCAGAGACCTTAATAAAGCATGTCTGAAAGATAACTACCCCACACCATTTATAGATCAGATCATTGATGAGTGTGCCGGTAATGAGATTTTCTCCTTCATGGACGGTTTCTCAGGATATAATCAAATTACTATCCGTCCTGAAGATCAGCATAAGACTGCCTTTATTTGTCCCTGGGGTACTTTTGCTTACAAGAAGATGCCTTTTGGCCTTAAAAATGCTGGGGCTACCTTTCAGCGGGCCATGTCATATGCCTTCCACGACATCAAACATATTATAGAGGCATATTTGGATGATTTAGCTGCTCATTCTCGAAAGAGAATGGATCATCCTGCTCACCTCCGGAAAATATTTGAACGATTTCGTTTCTACAAAATTAGGTTGAATCCGAACAAGTGCGTTTTCTTGGTTACATCTAGTCGGTTATTGGGATTCATTGTGTCTAGGGAAGGGATTAGGGTAGATCCCTTCAAGGTTGAGGCAATACTTTGGTTGCCTCCCCCGTCCTCTATTCGTCAACTTTAAAGTCTACAAGGAAAGGCTAATTTTCTTCGTAGATTTATCATAAATTATGCTGAAGTTACCAAAGGATTTATGAGATTGTTGAAGAAGGGAGTTCCATTTTTTTGGGATGACTTCGCTCAACGCTCATTCGATGCTTTGAAAAAAGCATTGACCTCTACTCCTTTATTGAGTCCACCTGATTATAGCAGGGATTTCCTTTTGTATCTTGCAGCAGCAGAATATAATATTAGTATGGTTCTGGTTCAGGAGGATGATTCTCTTGCAGAGCATGTTATATACTATCTTAGTCAAGGATTGGTAGGTCCTGAGCTCTGGTATAATCCGATAGAAAAGTTAGCTTTAGCAGCTGTTCATGCTGTGCAGTGACTCCGACATTACATTCTCCTATGAAAAAATTATGTTTTGGCAGCAGCCAATCCATTTCAGTTTGTCCTCAGTAGGCGAGTGATTGGGGGAAAATACAATAGATGGATTGTGATTTTTTAGGAATTTTATCTTGATTTTATGTCTGCCAAGTCCAAGAAATCATTGTTTTTCATGGAATTGATCTCCGAGTTGCCCTGTGGGGAAGAGATAGTCTATGATGAATCCTTCCCGGATGAACATTTATTTCTTATCTCTCCACAGGATCCTTGGTATGGAGATATCATTGTGTATCTTCAGACTGCAAAGTTTCCCTCTACTTTTTCGAAATATGAGCGTCGTAAGTTGCGTCACTTGGCTAAGAATTACTTGATTATTGGTGATGCTTTATACTGTTGAGGGGTTGATTCAATCCTGAGACGCTGCTTAACTCTCGAAGAAGCTGAGGCTGTGCTGAATGATTGCCACAGTGGAGCTTATGGTGGTCATTTATCTGGGCTTGCTACAGCCCAAAATATTTTGCTTGCTGGGTACTTTTGGCCTTCGATTTTCAAATATTGTATGGAGTCGGTCAAAAAGTGTCATCCGTGTCAAGTTTATACTCGAAAAATGCGCGCTCATCCAGCTCCACTTTTTCCAGTCATTACTGTCGATCCCTTTACAAAGTGGGGTATTGATTATACTACTTCTAACCTGCCTTCGGCTAAAGGTCACAAGTACATTATTGTAGCAGTAGACTACTTTACGAAGTGGGTCGAGGCTATGCCTACTTTTTGGAATGATGGTGAGATTGCAGCTCTTTTTATTTTCAACCAGGTTATTGCTCGTTTTGGTATTCCTAGAGAGATTGTCACTGATCATGGTAGTCATTTTCAGAATAGCATGATGGCTGAGTTGGCTCTAAAATTAGGTTTCCGGCAGGAGTATTCATCTCCGTATTATCCTCAAGCCAATGGGCAAGTGGAAGCCGTGAATAAATCCTTGAAGACAATTCTTCAAAGGACAATTGATAAAGCTCGATCCAACTAGCATATTATGCTATATCCTGCACTTTGGGAATATAGGACGTCAGTTAAAACTGCAACTGGCTTTACTCTGTTTCAGCTAGTTCACGGGTTGGAATCTGTATTTCCCATTGAATGTGAGATTCCTTCTCTTAAGTTAGCTGTTGAACTTCTTCCTGACACTTCTAGTCTTGAAGAATGTCTCCTTCATCTGGAACATCTCGATGAGCAGCGTCGAGATGCCACCACGATGAATGAAGAGCATAAAAACTGAGTTAAAGTTTAGTACGATAAAGCGGTCAAGCCTAGGGTTTTTTCGGAAGGTGACATTGTTTTGGTCTATGCCCAAGAAAAAGATGCCCTGGGGGTAGGAAATTTTAAGTCTATGTGGTATGGCCCCTTTATCGTTAAAAAATTCCTTAAGAAAGGAGCATATACCTTGGTTGATTTTGAAGGGAACGAGTTGCCGGAGCCCAGAAATGGGCTCTATTTGAAAAAGTATTATGCCTAGGCTTCGGCCAGACATTTTGCTTTTGTATATAGTAGTTTTACTTTGTACATATCTGGTTTTTTGATCTTTGATGGGATGGTGATGTTTTTTGATCTGCTTTGGCAGGTTGTGTCAGATGTCATGAGTCATTTTGGTTTCGCCGATGGTGCTAGTAGACACACCCGGAACTTGGCTTCCGCGGCTTGGGTGCTTCATCATCTATCCGGTTAGCTGTTAGTATCAAGAGGAGTCTGCATTGGTCCTGCTTCCAATAATACAGTAGAATACACTGCAGTTATTTATCTACTCTTGGACGCAATATCTTTGGGTGTTGATTCGTTGGTAGTTTTCCTGGACTCTCAGCTGGTGGTGTCGCAGTTGAACAATACTTATCGGGTTCGAGATCCTTTTTTACTCTGGTTGTTCTTGAGGGTACGTTTCTGACAAAGATCATTTCAATTTTTAACTTTCATTCATATTCCTCGAGCTGAAAATTGGATGGAAAACTCATTAGCTAATCAAGCAATTGATTGGCATATTAATCATTCCATACAATAAAATTTAATCATCAAAAACATCATACAATTTTATACATTTGTCACATCACATCAAACATCGCTGTATATATATCATCTGAGTGTTCAAAAAACTATACAAAATTTGGATTCATAAGTCATACAAAAAATTGGGCTTATGCCCGATCATGTTTAGTCTCACAAAATATACAGTCATCTGATATATCATATCTATCTAATCCTGTGGTTCCTGCCTAGAAGTTGTGTTCCTATAGAACACGATCGCGGTGGCAACTCGGCAGAATAACCGTACCCAGTCACGGGGTACTCCTACCACCCGTCTCTGGATGGCTTCAAGCAGATCTTCCACTGCAGCCATAGGTACTTGGCGGGTTAACCCCTCCAAGTTCCTCTGTACAGCCTGGAGGGTCCTGTCTGGATCTACTGTATCCGCCTCGCCTCTGCGACGCTTATGTCGCGGGTAACCCTCAGGTCGAACTGGTCCAATATCTGTATCATGATCATTATCAAATTGTAAGTCATCTTGAATCCAATCAAAAACATGTTTGTTTTCCACATTTTTCCACACATATTGAAAAAATCCAAAAAAATATATGTAAGTCAAAAATTAAAAACTTACCGACTGTGCCCCATGTCGCGCCTGGTGGAGGGACAAGGTTTGGATCGCCTCGGAAATCCATCCCCGCATAGGGATAGTCTTCCATAGCGATGATTTGTTCTCCCCACCAAAGGAAGAACTCATCATCCCAAGTGGTTCGGGGAACTTCACTTCCCCCCAATCTCTTCATCAAGTTAGCCCATCGGACAATTCTTGGATCTCTAGGGCTGCTAATGGAAGAGATCACTTTGGGTCTCAGCCCAGGAATCTTCTCGAAGAAGAATGTCATCAAGATTGTACCATATCCAAAATGTTTTTTCTTTAATTTTCGGATAGAAGTCAATTGTTGCTTCATATTCATCAGTAGAGATGTGCACCAATCATGTAAATGAGTTAAGCATTCCACTGCTATACTCATTTGAGTCCTGGATGTATGGTGTAGGGAAGCAGATCCCGCTACCCTACCAATGGTAAAAAGGAGGATTTTCATTTGCAAGTCTCTTAAATCTTTGATTGCATTTTGAGTTCCAACTTTCTTGGAACCCTCTACGCAGTAGATGTGGACGTAATCTTCCACGGTCAACCCTCCCAAAGGCTTACCATGCAAGTCTACTGGCTCCCCCCTCTGGGAGAGTCCAGTAATAAAAAAGATATCTTCCACTTCGATGCGTATGGGCATTTGATCTATTATGAAGAAGTCTTCTTCCGGTTCCCAATAGTTCATAGGAATTTCGAGCAACCAGACATTACTCTTCATATTTGGCATTTTGAAAAACTTGAGCAATCCGCAATTTCAAAGAATATTGAGTGATGCTTGGTCCTACATGACTTCATTGTCAATGGCACTGTGTTCACGCTCTCTCCAAGATATAGTCATCCTGTAAAAATTCAGTAATTCGTTCATTAGATACGCATTTTTCATTTTGGGTTGCGCATACGTGACTTTATTTGTGCACAGTCGCGTGTATACACGACTTGGTCATTATAAACCCGCGTATGCGCAAACCCGTGATTTTAAACAAATGGTTCTACGGTGAAAATTCCTAATTTTTAACTTATGAACGGACAAAATGAATAACAAGGATGAATTAAGAGCTTACCTAACAAATTTGGTGAAGTTTGACGGTTGATTGCTCCTATTTTAATGAAAGTAGCCTTTTCTCCAGAGCACTTTTTCCCAAATCAACAATGTAACAATGAAACAAATATGAGGTAACTTGTGTATTTATGCCCAAAATTGAAATTTTTTTGCAAAAATTTGTTATGCTTATTTTTTTTCAATCTATCTTAAGCTGCATAACCCGGATGCTTGGAAGTGCCCAGATTGGTATATTTTCAGGTACATTTTGACGAATTCGAGATTTTTTCCGGTATTTTATCCATGACTACTGACCCGTCATGGCAGGTATATGATCTTCACTAACATATAGGTTAGGGAATCCACTTTCCGTTGCATTTTGCATACTAGCCTCTATTCTGATCACTTGCCATAGGGTCGATCCCATCAGGTCATGAGTATTACACCCATTTCACTCGCCGATTATTTAATCATGACTTGGTGGTAGAGCCTTCCTTTACATGGGCTTCCTAGTTAGTTCCTCGCTATCACTTATTTCCCATGCTGCATTTTATGTAGGCTCGGGAGTCCTCTTTAGTTCTGCCATGACTTATGTGTTGAAGCTTCATTCTTCTTCTTCCTCACTATCATTTTTTCTGGCTATTACCCTAGAGGCTCCCTGGTGTTGCTGAGTTGTATCACTGCATTGCATATTGGCTACTTGTTTATCCTAGCCTTTAGCCAGCTTCATTTGGACTCAATGTTTGAGCCAACTTTTGACCTTGACTGTTTGTACAAGTTCACCATTGCATGCACTTGGCTATTGCGAATTGACACCCTTTTACCCATGGATGTAACATTCCTCTGAGTATCGCTTACTAGTTTCCGCCACCTTGCATTGAGCATAGGATTGTTCCAATCCCAGGAACTAGTGCATCTATTTCTTGGTACTCATTCTATCCATTGTACCATAGAATTCTTTTATTCTTTTTCAGGCTTATTATATGAAAAAGACATAAAAATCAAATATAACAAAAAGAGCGGGAACGGGATATAACTTCATAATTTGATGGCAGTACAATGTCAGTTTGTCACCCTTGAACAAAGAACATACACTTATATATTTCCTTCATTTGGGATGGTTTTAGTTTTGACCTAGGTTCAGCCTTTGGCTTGTTTCACTGGTCAGTCCTCCCCTGGTTGGTTATCTCTTCCAATCATATGGAGAGTTTATTTTTCCTCCTGCATAAAAAATTTATATAGTGTCACTTATTACTACCATGGTCATCACGAGCCGTGCTTTTGTTCAAGGGAAGTCTAACCCGAGTCGGCCATTCTGCGGTGTCTCTTGACTCATTATTCAGTCGGCCTTCCCGGTCTTGTCAGTATATTTTTCTATCAGATCAGATGTTTTGGTCTTCTGCTCGTGCTGGTTTGAGAAGGTCTCCATTGACTTCTCGCTGGCGGGTTTGTCTCTTATCGACTACGACACATTGCTCTGAGAGCAAACCTAGAGCCGCACCCTGGCCCTATTTCCATCATTGATATGTGACCTTGTGCTCAGCATTTGATCATCATTATGGGTCTTTGACTGAGTGGTTTCCCCTGTGTTCGACGTCAGCACACATTATCACACTTGGGATTCGTGCAGTACCTTGATTTCCATTTGACCCTATCGGTGGATTTCTCGCCTCTGTGTCAGCTTTCATTATTGGTTGGTTCGGAGGGTTTCTTCCGTGCGCTAGCTTCATCTTGTGCACGTCGGAAACGTACTTCGGTTTTGGTTCCATCACTCTACTTCGTCCGATTCCTTCCAAATCTTGGCCTGCGGGTTACACTCGCGCTGGACTGATGTGGGATGCCTTAATGCCTTCCTTCCAGCGGATCTTTTCCCATCGACTCCGACTCATTGCTCTGGGAATAAGGTCTAGAGTCTTTTTGTCAGTACCTTAGGGTTTGCAGTCATCAGTGGCAGACTCTTCGCTATCGACAGTGGGGATTCATCATTGCTTCCTGATTGGTAGATTCTTTCAAGTGTTCGACTTCAACTCATTCATTCACACTTGTCAGATTGTACTGGGGCACCTTGACACTCATTTTCATTATTGGTGGGTTGTCTCGCATTGGTTAACGGTATACATCATTGACCGGTAATCCAACGATTTCTCACATGGTCGACTTCAGCTCATTTATTCCCATTATGTAGAATTGTGCCATAGTGATCGGTGAAGACCTCGGGTTGCATCAACATTTCTCGGTTCACTTTTGACAGTCCATTCAGTTTCTGCCAGTGATGCCATTCACCCTTATATGTTGTAGTGTCAGTACAGCAGCATCCTATATGTTGGCTCCCGAGTTGCGTGATTGTACCATTTATTCCACCTTTTATGATTTGGTACTTGGAGATTCAGTTACTTATATAATCAGACATCCAGTTTCAGCATCATTGATTAGCTTTCTATATGTGATACTTAGACATTGATTCTAACTTTTACTTCTGGGCCATGCTCAGATGATTCATTGTGTACTTTCAGTTCAGCTATACTTGTATACATTTTGGATCTATTTTGTACTTTCGATATGATGTATTTTTGACTGAGCATGGGTATGCCCGCCTCAGCATGAGTTGACTCTCTGTTTTCTTTCATTTGTTTTTGGCAGGCTGAAATCTAGTGAAGTCCTCTCTTGTCCTTGCGAAGTTCTTTTTATGTGCATAATATATTTTAGCCATCATGTACCCCTTCTGACCTCATATATTAGGGGGCATCTGTTATAGCATCATTTTCACCCTCATGTGATTCATGATTGTATCTATGGCCTTGGGCATCGATTCGCACAGACTTGAACAAAATTCATAAAAAACAGTGTTAAAAATCCCATACGTGGGTATGCCCAGAATTTTTCGCGTGTATACGCGAGTCCACATGTACTTTTCCGCATATGCCATTAAAATCATTAAAAAAATATATAAAAATTCCCTATTTTCGGGCTGGGTTGATGGTTACTCCAGTAGTTCAACCACCCTAGCATGTGGCCAACTGTTTCCAACTGATTGAAACTACTTTGAGGGAGTATAAAAGCCCCTCATGTGCATGGCCTAAGGGAGAGAGAAATTTATAGACATTATACTCTGTTGGAATCCCTAATTCAAGTCTGATTTCCAGTGCCTCTTGCACTTTCCCAGATTTATACAGGAAACCCTTGTTTCCTGGAGATGTTCATCAGTTTATATGCCATCTCAAGTGCACAAGTCTTGAAATTATCCTAGCAAGGCAAGGGCGGGACGAATCCGGACGACGGTCTGTTCGAAGATCGTGGAAGGATTCAGGTGATCTCTCCACTTTTTATTTTTGTACATGTTGTTCACAATAATGAAGAACCATCTTGTTCCTGAACTTATGTGTTAGTATCTATTTTCATATGTGAAAAGATTGATTATTAAGCATTTATTATTGTTCATATAATATTTCACATGGATTACACTAACATTTAGGAGAAATATATGCTGTACAACTAGGTTTCCGTGCATGTTCTTTCTTGTTTTCCAGGTTGAAGAGGAAGAAGGGTTGCTGGGGGTTTGGACCCCGTGGGATCTACATCGAACGTAGGACTACGGGTGAGTTCTACTATCGTCATTATCTAGTTTTTAGCATTTAAGTGTGGTTGTGTGTGAGTCCTTCTAAATAGCATGCCCTGATCTGTGGAGGTTTTGACCCAACAAACCTCTAGGGTGTTTTACCCCGAAACCTCTAGGGTGTTTTTCACCATGAATATGAAATGAATTAAAAAACCTTCCATGAGTAGTGTAGAACCATAGGTTTTCCAATAAAATGTTAGAAAATTTCATCATCCATAGTTCATTTACGCATAAGTCATTATACATATCTGAATACCTTTAAATTTTTGGAAATTGGAGGAGGCACTTGAAATCTCCACAAAAAAATATTGCAGAGAAAATATTTCTTGTAGTTGGCCACCCTTGAGCAGGTACCAATGTTTGACGGGATGCTTTCTCAAGGAATTCAACCATGGTTCGATCGTGTTATTGTTTAGCTTCATTAGTTTGATACCACTATCTAGGTGGCTTATCTATTTTATTTTCAGAACAAGAATTGTGGCAGTCCATAGCCCAATATTCAGGTGTTTTATCAACCTCAAAAAAATCACGAATGTAACACCCTCCTCCCACATTTACCCAAGTTAACTGGTGTGTTGTGGTAAACATTTTTCGAGAGGATACTATAATCTGATTCAACTTTCCATGTATAATTAAGGAAGTGG
>JAXQQM020076090.1:0-13356 GCA_034641835.2 Pinus albicaulis
ACCAAGGAAATCTTAAATGAGAAAAATTTGGTATGTACCCAATAGCACAAATTCCTTCCCCTTATTTCTATGATGCCACTATGTTGTGTATATTTTAAAGATATTTCTGGATTATCCACAGTGCTAGAGAACGAGTGTCGACGTTTCGAATCTCAACGAGGATCCATCATCAGGACAATCGTTGAATGAAGAAATGAGAGAAAAGGCTTAGACTATTAATAGAGATAGAAGTATATTTTTGGAAAAGGGCCGACCAATTTTTTTTTATAATTTCATATTTTTAATAATTTTATTTTTAATAATTATAATAATTAAATTCCTAATAAACTTTTAATTTTATTAAGGTTAATAATCTACGTTATAAGGAATAAAATAATTACTAACTTAATAAGGGACTCCTACTAGGTTAAAGATCAAAAAGAAAAATTTTCAAGTTCTATTTTAACTTTATTATGGTAAAAGTTAATTAAAAATTAAATTTTTTTAAAGATGGAGGTTTTATTATTAGTTAATTTTATCGAAGGTTTTATAAATATTAAATCTTATTTAAGGTAATAATAAAATATAAATATATAATTGAATTCAAAAGATATATTTAGTTTATTAAATATATCATTATAATTTATTGTATATCTAATTTTGTTATATGATTAATTTTAAAGATTTATTTAAATTTTAATAAGAAAAAAGCTATCTATTTTTTTTTTTTTAAACAGTGATGGTGATTTATTATTAGTTAATCTAATAAAAGTTTTAATAAAATACAAATATATAATTGAATTAAAAGGATATATTAAGTTTATTAAATATATCGTTTTAATTTATTATATATTTAATTTTATTAAATAATTAATTTTAATGATATATTTTTATTTTAATTAGAGTATTAAGCTCATTTTTAATTAACTAAAAAACTATAAAGCTAGGAAAAAGGAAACCTAGGTAAAGGAATTTTTTTTAATAAGGGAATATAGAATAAAATCTTAATAATTATTGATTAATTAATTAACTTTTATTTTAACCAAATAAAAATTAATTAATTAACATGGACAATTATTAGAATTTTAGATCATTAAAACTAAAAACTAAATAAGAATCCAAAGGAGGGACATATCTGGGTTTGAAAACTATACCTCACTGGCGGGTGTTTTTGGAGGAACAGATCCGTCGAAGAAGGGGTCTCCAAGTGTCACTAATTTCAACTCCACCATCCCTATTAAGATTATCTGTATGCTTTATGATCTCAAGGGCCTCTCTTATTTTCCTTCTTTGATATTTCTCTTCTTTTGCGATGATTTTTGCATATTCCAGATGTATTTGATCTTTGGTCTTCGAGGAGTGTTCTACAAGGGCTGAGGTGCATGATCATTCATATCTGATATCGGCTCCATGCTCCTTAAGTATTTTCTGAAGGGAACGCCCAGTCTCACTGATATAAATCTTCCCATATGAACAGTTAATCTTGTACACTCCTTTAAATTGTTCAGGGTTTATGCCATCCTTGACTGATCGCATCTTTTGTCTAATAGTCCCTAATGTTGAAAATTGAGTGAAAATATTGTTCTTTCTCAGGAGCTTGGATATTTTATCAGTAACACCCTTAATGTATGGTAGAACAACTCTCCCCATATTTTCTTGTTTTTCATGGTGATTTCGAGGTAAGATCGAACCCTTAGCTCTTTCGAGGGATTTTTTGATATCCATATATTTATAACCCAAATCTCTGAAAAAGGCTAAAAGGTGATTGATTTCCTCGCTCAGGTGTTTGGTATTAGAAATCCTCATGGCTTTGATGGCTAGGGTATTAAGGACACCAAACTTTTGCGCCAGATGATGGTAGGATTTAGCATGGAGATAGCTATCGATATGGGTTTTCTTTCTAAACACCTGGTGCCCAAGCTTTCCATAATCATTCCTAGTGACAAGAACGTCCAAAAAGGAAATTCTCCTGTTTTCTTCGACCTCCATTGTGAACTGAATCTCTGTGGAAATGGAATTGAGGTGATTGAAAAATCCTTCAAGATTTTCTTTACCATTGGCCCATTTTATGTTGGTGTCATCCATAAACCTTTTCCACCAGTCAGGTTTTAAGGGATAAGAGGAAAGGGCCTTTTTCTCAAAATGTTCCATTTATAGGTTGGCGACAATAGGGGATAGTGGAGATCCCATTGTGACACCTGATACTTGTTCATAGAATCCCCCTTGAAAAATAAAGAACATGGAGTGTAGGCAAATTTATGCAAGCTTGGCTGTTTCAGGATCAATGACATCTTTAATGACTTGGATTGCCTCATTTAAAGGAATTTTCGTGAAAAGTGATATGACATCGAAACTAACCAAGATGTCACTTTACTCAAATTTTTGATTCTTAATGAGCTTGACAAAATCGCTTGAATCTTTAATGAAGGAGTCAGTATTTCCAACGAGAGGTTTTAGTATCTTAGCAAAATACTTTGCCAGCTCAAAATTAGGGGATCCTATGGTATTAATAATCGGTCTTAGGGGGATTCCTTCTTTATGAATTTCGGGCAAACCATAAATTCTTGGCGTGATTTCACATGACGGGGTTAATTTTTTTTTTAGTTTGTCATCCAACCCAGAATTTTTTATTGTTTTCTTGACTTCTCTTAATACCTTGGGCATGGGGTTGTAGTTAAGCTTCTTTTAGCTACTACAATCTAGATGTTCATTCATTTTCCTAATATAATAATCCTTATCAAGAATGACAGTAGCTACAAGAAGCTTAACTACAACCCCATGATGATGATAGATCCCCATTAGGATTTGAAACGTTGACACTCGTTCTTTAGCACTGTGGATAATCCAGAAATCTCTTTAAAAAATGATCACCACATGAGTTTAAAAACCAAAATGTTGTGTATATTATTTGCAAAACCTGATACTACTAGGTTTTCTATAGATTGGGTCCCATTAATTGACGCAATCGTCAATTCCTTAATTTTGAATCGAGAAAATATCCTATCTAATAATTTAGCCAGAAAAATCATGGAGTATAAGAGTAAAAGAAGTGTTTCATCTAGAGAAATATCCCCCTTTTACATGAATTCCTATGTCATGGAAACAATTTGATTTTCTTCGAGTTTTTGACCATGGCATGGAAATGGAGGACCCAAGACCCTACTCCAATCCATATTTACCAAATATTCCTTTGGGAATCATATTTTCATCTACATTTTTACAAAAATTTCCATAGATTCATATTGCCTCTGCACCAGATTATATTCAATACGAAAGCGCCTACGATTTCCAAAGAGGCTAGTACAAACATTTTTCCCATTGCTAGATGGTTTACTGAAGAATGTTCCACATATGTCAGAATGTTTGGGAGTTATGCTTCTCCTCACATCCTGCCATACTATGTTATTGACAAGTTACTTGCTAGAGATTTCCTACCAGGTTGTTGTAAATGGTATTTCAAAACAACTTAAAGATTCTAAGAAGGTCGTTTGGCCTAATTTTCCTTTACAATGTGGTACTTTTTCACTTTTTGATATTGGTCATGCCTACAAGGAAGTTTCAAATGTTAGTATTTTGAATTTGGTTCTAATGCCAAAGCATCCATATGACCTCAATGATGTGATTAAGAAATTCATCACAGAGTTCAAAATGAAGCCTTTTGTGAAAGAGATAGATAGAATTAATGATTTCTTTCAAGGTATTGAAAATTTTTCAGATGTACTAAAGTTTGCATCTATTCAACTCAATCAAGATGACTTGGAAGCCTTTCAAGCATACAAAAGCAAGAGATTAGAAAGGATTCCTCTGGATTTGATTGAATATTGAAGATGTCAACAGACCAACTCCAAGTATTAGCTTGGATAATGAAACTAAAGACATGTATGAAGATGATTTGGGGCAATCAGAACATCAATCTTGGAATTCAAATAATTCTGAAAATGAATCCGAAAACAGAAATGAGAACTCGGGAAATGTAATTAATCAAGTAATAAAAGAAATTGAGATGCAAGAAAAAGGAAGAAGTAATGGAACAGAATCATCTTCCCAAGAAGCTCGACATAATCAAAATACACCTGATCAGTTAGAAAACTCAGCCAAAATATTTGAAGAGTGAATGGGATAAGTTTTCTAAGGAAATAAAAATGCCTCAAACAAATCCTAATACTGATCAATCTACTAGTTTTTAGATGCCAAAACATTCTTATAAATTAGTGGAAACTATTAGTCCACTACAAAAAGTTCTTGAAACTCGTGATCGAGAAATCATTCCTTCTTATCCTATAGAGAAGATATTTTTACAAGTTGAGGAAATCCCTTTGTTGGATGTTTTCTATAGTCCTAGTCATAATTTTGTAGTAAAGAGAAGAAAAAGGAGAAGAATTGATGATACAGTCTTATGTCTTACAAATGAATATGTAGATGTTTTATGGAAGGATCCTCTAGATGATCATACTGAACATTTAACCAAGATATCACAATTTGCAGGGGCATATGCTACTTCCACTATTGATAAGGCCGCAAAAGTTCAAATGTTACTGAAGCAGAAAGAAGATAAAATACAAGATTTAGAGAGACTATTAAAGAAAGAAAAGTCTAACTCTAGTGAGAAAATGGAATTGAGGATGTCCCAATTTCAAAAGGATTTTGAAAGTTTAAAATTGTAGCATCGGGTACAACTCACTGAGAAGCAATCAAAACTAGAAGCATCAATAAACAAACTACAAATCCAACCACATCTAGAGAAATTCATAAAGGAAGCATTGGATGTGAATGCTAAGATAAAGTAGAAACAAGAAGTATTTTTCCAACAAGCTTCTATCACTAGCTCTTATTGTGACTGAAGTGAAATATTAATACAGCAAGTAGAAATCCAGAAAATTGAGTGTGAGAAGATTGAGAAGAAAATCAATGAACACATTCAATGGCAAGCTTCAGACTCAGGCAAGGAAGTTGATCTACCCCAGGTAGATAAATTCCACAAGGAAATCTTATTTAAGGATTAGGAAGCATAGATAAAGAAAGCAGAGAAAGTAGTAGTGAAGGCGTCATAGTTAGTGAAAGAAATTACTGAATTTGTATTTGAACAAATTTTGAAATCAAAACTTATCAAAGAGTGCACATTTGAAGTGATCTCAGAAATCAAGCAACTGGAAACACAGTGGAAAAAAAAGAAAAAAATTTCGGAAGAAATGATTAAAAAAGTAAATAAGTTTGATCAAGAAAATTATTGGATTTTTTTGATCAAACCATATCATCAGTACAAAACCCTGCAGTGTTTAATGAATTCAACAAAAATATTGCAACCAACACTCTCAAATACGGTATTCAAGGGCAGGTCAGATCGAGAATTTCGTAGCCAGCTCAGCTTAAACCCATGCTAGATATTTACCAACTTCAGGATCAAATCGAAATGAAAGATCAAAATTCATAGTTATATTATTACTTTATTTTCCTAAGTTGTAGTTAAAGTTTGTCTTAAGAGGATGGTTGTTTGAATCCTCCTCTATTTTAATGTAATAATCTATTTTTAAGCATATTCAGTTTAGTATTTAAACCCCTCTCATGCATTTAGAGAAAGGTCCATAAATTTTTCAAAAACAATTGCAAAGACTGCATTTTTGTAAGTTTGTGAATGCTTTGATGAATTAATGAAACATAGTCTATTACCTTTTGACATTTGAAGTTTTTGAACTGGTGTTTCACTATTGTACTCTTTAAATTGCTTTAAAGTGAAGAGGAGAAAAAATTTACTGTCAGTTTACATGAGTATGACTTTGTACATGTTGGGTGCAGTATAGGGTCTATAAATGTACCAACATTTAATTTGTCAATCCGGAGAGTTCGTGAACTTTGAGACGCAACACTGGGAATGCCAGAGAGATTCCCTGATAACCTGCAAAACAAATTCTAGTTTATCTTGTGATTAATCTCGAAAATAAATGTAATCCTACATTAGTGCGAGAAACACCAATCCAAACAATTAAAAGCATGTGGAAAAGTAAAAGAAATCAATGCAAAAGGAAATTATAGTTGCAAGTAAAAAAAAGGGAAATCAAGCAATGTTGGCACAATAACGAAAAGACTGTAAATGGTGGAATAAATTCAAAAGCAATTCAAACTATTCTGCTTGCACTAATTCTGCCTGTACTAATTCTTCTTGCACTAATTCTACCTGCACTACTATATATTATAACGTGCTTACACTAGTGCAAGCAGAAAATCTTCTTCCACTACTTATGTGTAAGAACAATCCAGAAGTTAAAGGAAACCATAATATTAATGAAGAATTTATCAATTCAAACATCTAGTTTCCATATTTATAAATATCGACTCAACAAATATAAAAATCACAGCCTTAAATATAAATTAATAGATCTAGATTAATTTACAGAATTAGAGCTAGAGCTCATAATGGTAGAGCCGATCTTATGGATTCGGACAATCTAGAGGGTGCAATCATTGTTTAAAATATTTCAGGTGCAAGTATAATTAATAATGCAGCAAATGAAATAGAAACAAATTGCAGTGACTCAAATTAACCTTAAAACTAAATTCACACAACAAACAAACAATAATTGAAATGCTATTTAAAAGATGAGAGCGGTGTCAAGCTGGTCTGGTGGCCAACCCAGCTAACTCACACCCTCTTTGAGTGCCTGGTTCACACAAAAATTGAAATCATTAGATGCAATAGATGAATAGAAAAAACATGAATACAAATTTCTTCAATTAATTAAAAAAAAAAAGTCTTTTACATAATGCAAACATTGGCTAATCCCATCAAGTAGGAGAAGCATTCCATACTAAAATCCACATGCTGCTACGTTGGAACAACCTCTCCTCCCTTTTGCGCTATGCTTGCCTATGCATGCTTCTACCCTCTGCTTAATTGATTGACTAAAATTGAGTCCTTAGGCTTGGAGACATAACTCTTCTTTTATAATTTTTTACATTCCAAACTTGGCATAAAACAAGAAAATCCTTTGAAAACATCACGGGGATTGAATCCCAACTAATTATAATTAATATAATATCAGTACAATCGTTTCCCTACTGAAATAATGGAGATTTACCACAAATTTCCCAAATCTGGGCATTTTCTAGAATTCTGGAAAAGTTGGTATTTTTAACAAACTTCCTCCAAAGCCCCCTTTGTATCTCCTTAACCATTACGAATTTTGGAAAATGGCCTGAGTCTTACTCAATTTCCTATGCTGAGAGAAAAACCCATGTTTCAAAATTATGAGATTCACTATGTTTGATGTAGAAATCGATGTGTAAATAGGTAGTCTAGAAACTGCTAAAAATTTGGGGTTGTAGCATTAATTATTCTCAAAATATAAATCTGTATGACCTGGGCATGTATTGGCTTATATGGAAGTGTTCAAATAACATTTTGATCATAAAGCTCTTTCATATTCTCCCAGAAATGTGTCAATGTATCAAAGCCCCAAATTGGTGGAGGCACGTTGTAAAACTTGCACTGGTGCAGGCACACTAACTGCACTAGTGCAGGCACACTGTAAGAACTAAATTGGTGCAGGAATCAATTTCACATTTCAGAAAATTAATTATAGGTTCAAAACATGATCAAATCAACTTTAACCTGCAACATACAAACCTTTATTAGACTCCCATTAATGGTATTTTAATCTCGTTAAAACAAAATAAGTAACAAATACTTGCAACAATAATCATTTAATCAAATAGTAGCATGAGAGATTTTGAGTGAAAAATGAGAAAAAACTAAGGCCCAACATCCCCCCATTCTAACCACCTTTCATGTCCTCATGCAAGAAAATCCGTTACTATTACTCCTTTGCAAAAAAAAAAATTAGAAACATGTATAAACATTCATAATGATGTTCCTGCAATTCTGCATGATTACATTTCCTGCACTTGATAAAGCTTGCTCTTAAAAAAAGAGTGTCTGTTAGAATATTTATTTACTTAAATTGATTTCAAGAAAACCTAAAACGAAAACTACCATGGAAAAAATAAATTGCAAGGATGGTGTTATTACTTGAGAAAAATAGACAAATTTTAAAATTTTCAAAAATAATATCTCGGAGGCATCCGTGATCAAAATTTTCACTTTAACATCCTCATTATAAACATGAGTGACATGATTTAAATGATATAGTGTTACAGGTATTCATAGTAATACCTTCCCATAATGATTATTTTACCATTATCCATGTATAGTTAAAGCTTCTCTTGTCTAGGAAAAGTGAATTACCAGCACTAAGGGTCCCCACGTCCATAAAAATCATTCCAAAAAGATAGAACTCCAGGGATAGCAACAGAAGGATTTTAAAGCCATTCTCAAAGAGATTCATAGTGAGTTCACAGAAAGAAAAATCAACCAAGTAAATTATAGTGTAGAGTCAACATTAATACCATAGGCATGGCCCTGTTGCCAACAGGCGTCCATAGCCTCGACATGGACACCTTTTAACCTTATGAAATTATTTTGCCCCACCTATTAGATATAGATTCAGAGTTATTTATGAGCATTTTATTTTTCTCTTTTTATAAGTTAATTGAAGGACGTTGTCTTGGCTTGGTAACCAGCTAACGAAAATTCCATTCATGAGAAATAACAATAATTAATGAGCCGGCTCACGATGAGACCTCTCGTCTTCAATTTTTCCAACTAAAATCCATTACCCTGGCTTGGTGACCAGTGCAGTAATGTCATTCTCCTTAGGACCCATGATCATAGTAGGTCGACTCGCAATGAGACCTCCTATCCCTCAATTGATTCGTTTATGTTTTTTCTTTTAAACTCTGATTATGATTAACCTCAGATGGATTACTTAATAGGTGGGGAAGAAAATCTATTACTTAAGAGTGCAGGATGGCGTGAAAAGTTTTTAATTACTATTCCTTACTGGTTGGTCATGCTACCCTAAGAACTTATTAAAAAACATCTCAGATAATTACCAAAAGGATTCCTTGAGTTTATCGTGCTAGGGTTCTTTATGAAAGCTTATTAGATTTTTGTAGGTGTGGTCCATCATAGGAGGTTTTTCACTGGTCTCTTCGAAGAGGAATTTGAAAATATTTTCTGGATTATAGTTTGTTAGAATAAGAGAAAAGTATTACATGTAACTTATAACAATACATATTGATCCACAATCAAAGTCACTTTAAAAATATGAAGCGTGAAGTGTAAAGTACTTTTGATAAGTTTTACCATGAGAATGTGTAATAATAAAAATTCCAAAAGCTATGCTTTTATGGAATCACAAGTTCAAGAGTGTTTTTATTCATCTTTATTCATTACCCTACCCTATTTTCAAAGAGAGAAATATCACCTTTAAGTGTAGGCGTACTTCCAATGAAGCCATATGCATAACAAAATGTGATTATACTCACACTTAGTTTTAAAAAATAAACTTCAATACATACCAAAGTGTGAGAAACCAGTTACTTTAATTGACATGGTACCAAGAGTTTTTGAATGATGAATAAATAAGATGGGTTGATGGCTGCTCAAAACTATGATTGAATGGAATCCACATATCTATGATTCTCCAAATGATGCAAATCTTCCACAGTTTGATAGTCATTCTCCTGTAAGCACAAAAAATCAGGTGAAGGAAAAAAGATAAATCCCTCAAGTTCAAGCTCAGATATTTGATTTCAGATTCACAAGAAAGGTTGAGATAGATTCTAGGGCTTTGAGTTTCAACAAAATTTTCAGAACAAGTTCCAATAAAATATTTATACTCAGGTGGTATTTGAATTAAATCTTCTATGGGTAAATGTTTTGTGATAATAGGGGAAGTTTCCAAATTCATTCCCTTCCCCAATATGGAAGGTGTAACATCTCGTTCAATATGGGAATCAATAGAAAGAATAGAAGGTTCAAACTGTTGTGCAACTTGATGGTTTGGATTAGGGATAAGATAAGGTTTCACATGCAGCTGGGAACATGGAGGATGGTGTATTGGAAATAAATTGTGATTGTTTTTGGTGCTCATATGATTGAATTTTCATGGGAGATTTCCCTAGAGAAAAAGATCCAAACGATTCTTGAGGCCATAGAGATATTTGGCTCGAGGATGAGGGCTAAGGAGAGGGCCATTGCAGCCATAAGGTGGGGTATTGAATCAAAGGAGGATTATAAGTTTTCCATGGAACTGTAGGGTTGTAGATGTGTTTAGGAACCTGTTGGGGACAATAAATATTATTCCAAGTATTAAATGATGATGAGTTTTGAATTATACCTGACGGTTGATTTATTTCCTTACTTGATTCCTTAAATACATGTTGAAAGCTCGGCAATGATGGAAAATATATTGTTGAATGTTTCTCCTTACACTACTTCCATTCTTCCTGCAAATCATCCAATTGTAAATTTAGAAAAGATTTTGTAGCTCCTATTTTTGTGGTAAATTCCAAAAATTCAGAAGAAAGTTCTCAAGAATTCTTACCGATCTTGGAGATTCTTCCTGAATAACTAATGCACAATTTACAAACATCATCATACGGTACTTGAGAAACATCACCTACTCCTATAATATTTAAAGGTTCTAAAAATTCGTCTTTGATTCCTTTGAGTAGGAGTGTTTTCAAAGTATCTTTTACCAAATTCTTATGTTTTGATTTTTGGAGGATGTATCTAAATTGCTCCACATAATCCTCCAAGATTTCATTTTCCCCTTGTGTTATTCCAAAAATATCTTCACCGACCTAGAAATAGTTTTTATATTTTTCCAAGAATACATTCTTCATGTCTTCCCATGTTTGAATGCAGTTCCCACCAAGGCTCATGAACCATCGGAGAGCTGCTCCTTTAAGAGTAAGAGGAAACACTTGCAACCTTTTAGAATTAGTACAATAACCATATCCTCTAGAAAGTACTTAAAACTCAAATAAGAATGTATTTGGGTCTTCATTTTCCAAACCATGAAATTTTGGTAGTGTAGATGGGGAAATATTATGCATTTCAGCCACTCCTAGATCTTTGATAGGAAATTCAAAAGTATCCATTTCTTACCACACTAAAAGAGGTTCTCCATGTACTACTTCGAGACTCCTTCTTTGAATGTTTTTTCTGAATAATCAATAAAATAGGTGCATTGAATGATTGATGTTAGCCTCAAACTCTTCATTGAAAAATGCCTCAAAATACCATTTTCCTATCTTCAACGAGACCACTGGTACATTTGTTAGCACATGAATAGTGTATATATGTGTGTGTGTGTGTAGGGTGGGTATGGGGGTTATTACAACATTAAATAAAATGAGAAACCTTAAAGAAAAAATTCAAGAAAGAAATAAATTCAAAGAACATAAAATTGCAAGAGAAACTAGGTGAAGGAATAGAAACCAAATGCAACAGGTCCCCAAGGTCCATCCCCTAAGCGCCTCCCCGGCAAAGGCACCAAAATGTTCGGTGTAGTATAGGGTCTATAAATGTACCAACATTTAATTTTTCAATCTAGAGAGTTCGTGAACTTCGAGACACAGCACTAGAAATTCTAGAGAGAGTCCCTCGTAACTTGCAAAACAAATTCTAGTTTATCTTGCGATTAATCTCGAAAATAAATGTAATCATGCACTAGTGCGAGAAACAGGAATCTAAAAAATTAAAAGCATGCGGAAAAGTAAAAGAAATCAATGCAAAATGAAATTCTAATTACAAGTAAACAGAAGGGAAATCAGAACTAGAAATTAAGGGGTGCCGACACAATAACAAAAAGACTGTAAATGCTGGAATAAATTCAAAAGCAATTCAAACTATTTTTCTTGCACTAATTTCACCTGTACTAATTCTGCTTGCACTAATTCTTTCTGCACTACTGTATATTATAACATGCTTGCACTAATTATGTGTAAGAACAATCCAGAATTTAAAGGAAACCATAATATTAATGAATAATTTATCAATTCAAACATCTAGTTTCCGTATTTATAAATATCGGCTCAGCAAATATAAAAATCACAGCTTTAAATATAAATTAATAGATCTAGATTAATTTACAGAATTAGAGTTAGAGCTCATAATGGAAGAGCCAATCTTATGGATTCAAACAATTTGGAGGGCACAATCATTGTTTAAAATATTTCAGGTGCAATTATAATTAATAATGTAGCAAATGAAATAGAAACAAATTGCAGCGACTCAAATTAACCTTAAAACTAAATTCACACAACAAACAAATAAGAATTGAAATGCTATTTAAAATATGAGAGCGGTGTCGAGCTGGTATGGCGGCCAACCCAGCCAACTCACACCCTCTTTGAGTGCCTGGTTCACATAGAAATCGAAATCACTAGATGCAATAAATGAATAGACAAAGTATGAATAAAAATTGCTTCAATTAATTAAAAAAAAAGTCTTTTACATAATGCAGACATCAGCTAATCCCAGCAAGTAGGAGAATAATTCCATACTGAAACCCACGTGCTGCTACATTGGAACAACCTCTCCTCCCTTATGCGCTATGCTTGCCTATGCGTGCTTCTACCCTCTGCTTAATTTATTGACTAAAATTGAGTCCTTAGGCTTGGAGCCATAACTCTTCTTTTATAATTTTTTACATTCCAAACTTGGCATAAAACAAGACAATCCTTTTTAAACATCATGGGGATTAAATCCATACTAATTATCATTAATATAATATCATTACAACCGTTTCCCTAGTGAAATAATGGATATTTACCATGAATTCCCAAATCTGGGCATTTTCTAGAATTCTGGAAAAGTTGGTATTTTTAACAAAATTCCTCCAAAGCCCCCTTTTTATCTCAACCATTACAAATTTTGGAAAACAGCCTAAGGATTACTCAATTTCCTATGCTGAGAGAAAAACCCATGTTTTAGAATTATGAGATTCACTATGTTCGATGCGGAAATCGAGGTGTAAATAGGCAGTCTGGAAACTGCTACAAATTTGGGGCTGTAGCATTAATTATTCTCTAAATATAAATATGTATGAATTGGGCGTGTCTTGGCTTATGTGGAAGTGTTCAAATGACATTTTTATCATAAACATTTTTTAGATTCTCCCAAAAATGTGTCAATGTATCAAAGCCCCAAATTGGTGGAGGCACGCTGTAAAACTTGAACTGGTGCAGGCACGCTAACTGCAATGGTGCAGGCACACTGTAAGAACTGAATTGGTGCAGGAATCTATTGCACAGTGCAGGAAAGTAATTATAGGCTCAAAACATGATCAAATCAACTTTAACCTGCAACATACAAACCTTTATTAGACTCCCATTAATGGTATTTTAATCTTGTTAAAACAAAAGAAGTAACAAATACTTGCAACAATAATCATTTAATCAAACAGTATCATGAGAAATTTTGAGTGAAAAATGAGAAAAAACTGAGGCCCAACAATACATATGGTACTTCTA
>JAXQQM020070013.1:0-11209 GCA_034641835.2 Pinus albicaulis
ACATCCAGTTTTCCATGTTTCATGCTTAAAGAAGGTTATAGGAGAAAATCTTCCAGTTCAAACAATATTGCCAGAACTTGATGGGGAAGGAAAAATCATATTGGAACCAGAAGCGGTCATGGAAACAAGAACTCGACAACTACGGAATCGATCAATTTCAGAGTATCTCATCAAGTGGAAGAACTTACCCACTGAAGATTCTACATGAGAGGATGAGAATTTTATACAAAAGCACCCAGAGCTACTCAAGCGTTGAGGACAACACTTTTTTGAAGGAGAGGGGCATGTTAGGTCCCTATATTACTAGTATAGTCCCTTATTGTTGTTAGTGTAACCCCCTTATTGTTATTATTGTACCTTAGTAACCCCCATATTGTTATTATTGTGCCCTTAAATTATTATTGTTAGGTCGGCTAGGATTACATTGTGGCCCACTAGGATTACATTATGGCCCCATGGACTCCTACATATAGAAAGGAGGTTTTGTAAATTGTATCATCCAAGAATTTTTCATTTATGTAATGTATTGGAGGTTGCCCCCTCGAAGTGGCTCATTTCTAAGGCGTTGATATCTCTTTTCTTCTCTTTTTGGAGCTGGTTACACAACAGCCTTCTTTGGTGACATTTTTGGACTTTTTAGTGGAAAAACAAGGACACCTAGATACAGACTTAGATGGAGATGGAATGACTGACCTAAGACTCTAAATGACAATGAGTGACATGACCTCTCAGATGATGATGGCCATGGATGGAATGAAGGGAGCAACATTTTTTACCTAGACCATATGCAGTGACCAAAATTTATTTGAAAACTTGTTTAAAAAAACAAAATTTTTGACCTAGGACTACTAGCAAATAAACTAAAAGAGCATGTTTGATCACTGGACATATTGACACTAACAGTAAGCATCATCATTATGACCAACACTATCTTTGAGGCCTAACTAGACAAACTCTTCTTTAATCAAGAGCATTATGTTGGGAGGCTTTACGTGTGATACAACACTACCTCTACACGGTACATACCTCGTCAGGATGTCAACAAGGTATGTCCTTTTAGGACTATTCTTATCTTGGATCTCCAATCTTGAGTCCTCAAAGAATATTGGTCCTCTTCAACCACTCTTCTCTTGAATGCTTGTCCCATTCTCAAAGAGTGTCAGTCACTTTCCTTTCTTGGATGTTATATCCTCAAGGAAATCACAGATGCTTATCCAATCCTGCACCATTCTCTCTTCAAGATCTTCACTTAGACTTACAATTGTTAGTCCTAGTCAAGTGCATGACACATGAAGGCGAGAATGCACATGTGATGTCCAACATCACTCCCTCTCACTAAGAGAGGACATCCATATTCTCCTTTAATCTTGAGAATAGAACCTTGCTCCTATACAAGGAGACTCCTTTACTCCCTCTTAAAATCAGAGGAGATCTAGACTTCATTTCTATTTGGGAAGTCATTATCACAAGCCTTACCGCTTGTCTTCAAAAAAGTATCAACCACCAATTCTTCATGGATGCCCGACTCCCTCTTTCCTCTGCATCGTCAAGCTTTCTTTCTTTCAAGGTATCATGGAGCCACCTTCTCTCTTCAATCTTGTGACAGGGTCCAAGCCAATCTTCTTGTTCATCACTTTCTTATCCAATATGAAGGCATTACATTGAGCCATTCCAAACATCAAGATAATCATAGCTTATCCTTGAAAGTGATCTTCCTTTGACCTTCAAGTTATCTTCTCGCACTACTACTTTTTAATCCCAAGATGTCCACATCTTTACTTCACAGTTGCCTGGTACCAGATATTGAGCTTCCCTCAATAATCCTCATACATTTTCATTCATACGATTGAACTTGCCTCAACTGTCATCATGTATCCTTGCAACATTCTACCAGGTAGCAAAATAATATGTTTACCAGTTAACCAACAATAATGAAAATCAAACTTACCTCATTTTGATGACATTCTCGTTCCATCAACATCCTCATTGTCTATCTCCAAATGAATTTCCTTCATGCATCAGAGTGCCGAAGGATCGAATATGATTACCAAGTTACAACTTTTCTTTCTGAAGAATATATTGGATGTTAATCTTTATTGTATATATTCTAGAGAAGGTCTTAAATTCTTTATACATCCTTAAGTCAAATCCTATTTTTCAAACAACATATATCCATATACCTAAGCATATTTTATGACCAACTTTCTTTCCACAAGATTCTATACATATGAATCTTATCCAGTGTTTTCTATCCAGCATGCATTACTATGATAACATCTGATAACCCAGCTATTTGTATATCTCACAAAGAACCTACATTTTGACCCATTGCATTATTTCATCCCTTTACCAGTATTGATTCCACATTACATGGAATTTCTACTAACCTCTGGCATAGTGCCTCTTCCAAGAACCTTTCATAATTATCATTCTTCCAGGATCATGATGATCCACCAAAGAAAGATGACTTCCTCTAACATAATGTTAGATAATGCTTGGATAATCAATATGCAAAATGGTCTATTTAACCATCTATCTAGATGATCTCTACAAAGTAACTTAATCATGTAAATTCTAGACATACTACTACCATATGCTTTTTTCTATGTTGTTATGCAAACATACTATCTTAAAAGAAAGATTAAACTTTACAGAGAAATGTTGGCCATCATGCATGCGTTAGCTAAGTTTAGACAATACTTGGTGGGGAACAGATTTCGGGTGAGGACTGACTACAAGAGCCTCAGATTATTTTTGGAGTAGAAGTAGCTACAGGAGAGGCAACAAAAGTGGGTGAGCAACCTCCAAAAATATGACTTTGACATAGAGTATGTCAAAGGGAAGCACAACATACTATCAGATGCGTTGACTAGGGGCCAGCTTCCCTTTCGTTGATCAGTATTGCTCCAAATTTGAGGGCCCAACTATTGGTGGAGTATTCCATGGACCGATTTGCATGTGAGTGTAATATCCCAAATGGGGATTAACAGTAATAAAAGTGCAAATATACAAGTAACTACAGTAAAGATGCAAACACCATTAAAACACACAAACTAGAGCCAAAATCACTGTTGAGCCATTTTATTAATATATTGGGAAAGAGTACAATTGAGGTGTTGGAAAGTTTGCTCCTAGGCTTGCTCTAGGCAGGCTTGAAGAACAACTCAACCCAAGCAAAAACACTAGCTGAAAGTGCCTCTGTGTGGCTCAATCTCTGCGCTGCCTAGCCCAGAAATGTTGTTGTTGGCTGACTTCAGACTATTGGTTGGGCCGCTTCTTTTGCTCATAAAATTCCATACTTTTAACCCCAGACTCTACTCACCAAACCCACAAAAACCTGCGAAGGAATTGGCGAGATGTAGACCCCGGAATTTCGGCCCAATTTCCTCTAGCTCCTCTAAATACTCGCTGCATTAGGATCCCTGTTTGAAGCCTCAAACCTGCCTAGAAAATTCTGCCAAACAAATCTTGGCTTCTCCTCAATAAACCCAGAAAGGGTTCAGCCAAAGCTTGACTTCGAAATTTGGCCCTCTTGGGCTTGGCCCACTACGTTGCTGGGTAAATCAAACCTCTGGATGAATCTGCTGGAAAATGCCTTCGGAGAACTACCAAAATCCCTGGTAGGAGGTGGCTAACCTCCCCTCCAAATATCCTATTGAAACTCCGCTTCTCTCCACACTCCGGGCACCCACACCGAACTGAACTGTGCAATCATTGAGCAATCACTACGCAGTCTACTCTACCTTTGTGCAGTCCTGAATGGGCTACGCTCTTCCTGTTGCTGCTGCTATGTAATTCCCTCACCAAAATGAAGAACTCCTCTCCTAAGCGGGAACTCGAATTCCCCCGAGGTAGAGGTTGAGATTTCCGCTTGAAGATCTCGTGTGTTAAACAACACTGTAGACTTGGCTCTCCAACTCAAGTGTGCTTCAGTCAAAATGACCAAGAGAAATAAGATGAATGAATGAATGACCAAATGAGCCTTTCTTTCTTCCTTTTGTCCATTGAGGCCCAATGTATTCCTTGGGTCCCACCTTGGCCTATGTTGCCTCTCCTTGGCCAATCACGTGTTGCCTTCCTCTAGCCAATCCCAAGATGTCCTTTTTGTGCCTCTTCTACGCTGCCACCTAAGGCCAACTCGACCCCACCACTAGAGCAGCAATTTTCCCTTAGGGACTTTAGGAAAAGACTTGATTTGGCCTAATTATTAATTGTGGCTCCCCTACCCATTTTATTTCCACCCAACATTAGGATTTGCCAAAATTAATAAAAGTTAATATCCCAATTAGCTTACTGCTAATTTGGGGATATTACAGTCCTCCCCGCCAAAAATTGCTTGTCCTCAAGCAATGCCTGAACAAGCCTCCTCTCTAGCTGACGCTCCCCATTGTCACTACAAAAATGTGCCTGGGTCCCAGATGCGCCACTAAATCATCCCTGTCCTCTGCATCGCCCTGATATGAAGGGATCCCTCAATGCCAAGATCCCAAGCCATCTGTCCAACATGAAGCTCCACTGGCTCCACTCACCATCTTGCCATGCTAATGAAGTCCCCCACTCCATCAGTGACTTGCTAAAACCCAATGGAAGATCTACATGATCTCCCCATGTAATAAGCAGCTCACCCCTAAAAGTTATCGAATTGTGTAGAGTTGTAATGCTCAGGTCCCCTGCTAATCTCGAAGAGGTACCACCATGCTGATGTTGCACTACTCTGATCATGAGACACTCCCCATCGTGCGCAGACTGTATCCTCCTCTCCTAAGGCCTAGTGGCAGGAGATCTGTGAGAGACAAGCTCATCTGGCACAGGCATCGCCATGATGCCAATATCTACCCCTTTGAATGCAACTCTAAATCTATGCAGCAACAAATAATGTCTGCCTCGCCATCAAATGAAGGCCTCTATGTACCCCCATGTGCCGCCCAATAGTGAACTAGATCACTCTCGGTCCTGACTCTGACCATCACGAGACAACATGGTCTATCAATCAACTAAGTCTCTGCATCTCATAGTTGGACCTGCTACACCATAGCTCTGACAACTGCAAGAATTCCTCTGTGCCTCATGTCTAGACCCTGCATTTGACCAATATAGAGGGTCCATATATCATGGGCTAACCTGATGCATGCTAACTTGCCCTGTGCCTGCCACTGTGTAGCACCGATGACCACTAGAAGCCAGATGTGACAAATAGCTACCTCCTGAATGCAACCAATAGATGGATATCTGATACTCGCAATCAACTCAAGGTATGTGGATCCCTCCTGTCCCTGCCAACCATCTCCACTGAGTCCACCATCCACTCCCTTGACCATGTGCCGATAAAATGTCTGGAGCCCAGACACATACTGGGAGGCTACCTCGGTTGTACCCAATATCCTCTGCTCATGCACGGTCTCAACATGTCCCGAGGAAAGAGTGACACATGTCTCCCTCGTGACCTGCTCCCCAGGCGTAGGCTCAGTGAGGACTGATATGCCACTCCTGCAAATGATGATCTCATCCCCCAACCATGGCTGTCAACTAACGCGCCGACCCAATGCCACTTTTGATAAGTCTCTCCCCAAGTGGGCTGAGTGTCATCCAAATAACTTGGGTGAGCTTCGCGTACCCCGTTTCTCATGCCCAGAGCGCCAAAGGACAACAACAAAATCCACTGTGCCTGTAAGTGATGTAGAAGAGGGTCAGACGTCTGAGTCCCCACAGATACCGTCAAGCATCGCTCATCTGTCTCCCCGTCGATCCTAGGTGAACTGCCCCCAAAGGTATGCCTGGTGTCTCTGTCCATGAATCTCCCTGGAGGCAATGCTCTAGAACCCTGTTGTGTAGCACCATACACCTCCACATACCACCGATCACCCAGGTACTCCTCGGCATGCCACAGTACACTGCGGCACACCCCTATACACCACTGGATACCCCCTGCTACTGCTGCACCACCTTGTACTATCTTGTCCCTTGTCTGTGTCAAGGCACCAGTCACTCCCCGCGTGTACACAATGTGATGTAAGACACTCCTACTCCTCAATGCAATACAACACACTACGGTACAACACCATGCACCTCCATGTCCACCGGTAGTCCACTGCTCAATGCTAGATGCTCCCACGCATCCTTGAATGTGATGGCCTAGAGTTGTGTCTCTACATGTCGGACCACCCCCAATCGTTATCATCACCTCCACTGTCGCATCACCATACTCGCCGATGAATGGATCGTCACTCCAAACCCTTCCTAAGGGGTCCAAGAAGTGAATCTCACTGTGTCAGTAGTGATGCCACCACTGCTCTACTGCTCTACGACCTTTGTGCCCCTAGCACCATCTAGTGGCCTGCCAATGCCACCTCCTCCGACAAAGCTCCTTCCAGAGTATGTTGATCACCCCGTGACCCTGCGTACAAATGTCATACCAAGACAACACAAGGAGTCCGTCCATAAACTAGTTGGCCACTGGAGCTGATCGAGACTCCCCTAGCGAATGTGCACGTTCAACTGCTAGGCCAATTGTACCATCCAAAACATAGTCAACCGGCCTGCCTAGGAAACGATAGGTAGTCCCAGACAGGAAATGATAGGTAATGCCACCTGGATCCCAATGCCAGTCTGGGTTCCTCTATTCCCAGCGCCTGGTAACTCCTGCTAAACTACACTCGGGTCCACCACCATCTCCATAACCCACTCCACCGGGAACCAGCTCAAAATCTCTCGCCATCCAACCCCAACATGTGGATGTTGCACCCTGTGCAACTCCAGTTGTCTTATCCCGCTATCCAAGTCAACATATGAGATCTGACTAGGTGGCTTTGTCTCTCTCTCTCCAATGGGAAGAGGTGACCCAACGGTGTTTCTAGCCCCATCTATGTATGCATGAAGGGGGCTGCTCTGACACTCCAATGTGCCCTCTAGTTGTACCATTACGGAATCCAACCGTTCCCCAATGTGGGCCAATTTAGTCGTTGACTCAGCACAAACCACTTGCATGCCCTCCAGCTCCTCGTTCTGCAACAGAATAGCCTCTCGTACTGATGTGGCCTTCTCCTTCAAAGCTAGAAGGTTAGCCTGTAGTTGATGGCACTGTTGTGTGCGACCATTGCCCAATACCATTGTATCTCCTAGCGTCTCATCAAGGGTGGATACAACTCCTGGCACCTCACCCATCTGTCGCGTGCTTCTACCACCCAAAGACTCGTACACTACCACGGTCATCACCTCAATGGATGGCACTACTGGGGTAGGCTCTACTCACTCCACTAGGATGTCATACTGGGTGTATCCACATGCTCCCCATGATCCTGTGTGCCCTCATCCTCCAAGTGCAAGGTAGCCATTCTGATGGCTTCCCCCTCTGTTACTCGGTTAAGCTGGAAAAAGGTATCCATCTTTTCCACCCGATCTCCAGTCGTGCACTCGGTGGATCCATCATACTTGGGAAAATGTATCCTCCCAATGGTACGCTGCAACTTTGAGTTCTGCGTGCTAGACCCCCCACCGTTCCTGCCTTTTTCATTCTGCCTGAGCTAGTAATAATCTCTGAAGAACAAAGCTGCTCTGAAGTTTTCCCCCATGGGCTGCCATTCTCAAAAATAATCTCCCATGGGTATATGATCATGCCGCCTACCTTGCTCACTCGGGACTGAAGGTAAAAATGTAGGCAACGTGGTCCTGGTTGGCCTACTGAAGGCTAGCGGGTAAGTGGCTGGTAAAGGGTGGTCACACTGTTGTGAGACCCTTGAAGTCTCCCCAACTAGGGGTTCATGATGGATGCTCTCATTCCTATTCTGTTGCTTGAGTCTTTCCAACATTCCATTTTTTCCTTTGGCTAGTTCATTTAGGGACATAAAGATGCTACCAAATGTTGCTTCCCCTTTGCTCCTTGACTCCCCCATATTCTCCACCTCTACTGCCTTTGGTGGGCAAGGTTTTGCCTACCCTCCTTGTTCATAGAAAAAAATCCCCATGGCTAAGCCAAGAACAAAGCTCTGATACCACTGTAATATCCAAAATGGGGATTAACAATAATAAAAGTGCAAATAGACAAGTAACTACAGCAAAGATGCAAACACCATTAAAACACACAAACTAGATCTAATATCACTGTTGAGCCATTTTATTAATATATTGGGAAAGAGTACAATTG
The DNA here is from genome assembly GCA_034641835.2 of Pinus albicaulis. NCBI lineage: Eukaryota > Viridiplantae > Streptophyta > Pinopsida > Pinales > Pinaceae > Pinus > Pinus albicaulis. Next base: position 8,141 of record JAXQQM020070013.1, read on the forward strand.
AGGTGCTAGAAAGTTTGCACCTGGGCATACTCTAGGCAGGCTTGAAGAACAACTCAAACCCCAACAAAAACTCTGGTTGAAAGTGCCTCTGCATAGCTCAGTCTCTGCGCTGCCTAGCCTAGAAATGCTTCTGTTGGCTGACTTCGGACTACTGGTTGGGCTACTTCCTCTGCTCAGAAAATTCTGGGCTTTGAACCCTGGACTCTACTCACCAAACCCACAAAAACCCGCGAAGGAATCAGCCAGATGTTGAACCCAGAATTTTGACCCAATTTCCTCTAGCTCCTCTAGTTGTTGGCTACATTAGGATCCCTGTTTGAAGCCTCAAACTTGCCCAGAAAATTTTGTCAAATTAATCTTGGCTTCTCCTCAATAAACCTAGAAAGGGTTTGCCCAAAGCTTGACTTCAGAATTTGGCCCTCTTGGGCTTGGCCCACTATGTTACTGGATAAATCAAACCTCTGGATGAATCTGCTGGAAAAAGCCTTCGTAGAGCTACCAAAATCCCTGGTAAGAGGTGGCTAACCTCCCCTCCAAATCTCCTATTGAAACTTCGTTGCTCTCCACACTCCCGACACCCACATCAAATTAAACTGCGCAATCACTGAGCAATCACTACGTAGTCTACTCTACCTCTGCACAGTCTTGAAGGGGCTACGCTCTTCCTGTTGTTGCTGCTGTGTAATTCCCTCACCAAAATGCAAAACTCCTCTCCTGAGCAAGCACTCGAAGTTCCCCGAGGTAGAGATTGAGATCTCCACTTGAAAATCTCGTGTGCTAAACAGCACTGCAGACTTGGCTCTCCAGCTCAAGCGTGCTTCAGTCAAAATGACCAAGAGAAATAAGATGAATGAATGAATGACCAAATGAGTCTTCCCTTCTTCCTTTTGTCCATCGAGGCCCAATGTATTCCTTGGGTCCCACCTTGGCCTGCGCTACCTCTCCTTGGCCAATCATGTGTTGCCTTCCTCTTCTACGCTACCACCTAAGGCCAACTCAGCCCCACCACTAGAGCCGCAATTTTGCCTTAGGGACTTTAGGAAAAGACTTTATTTGGCCTAATTATTCATGTGGGTCCCCTATCCATTTTATTTCCGCCCAACATTACAATTTTCCAAAATTAATAAAAGTTAATATCCCAATTAGCTGACTACTAATGAGGGGATATTAAAGTGACGTCCTTGATAGGACGGTGACCGATGACAGATATCAGGTGATGAATGAGGTGATATATTACAGGGAGCGGATCTACTTGGTGACCAACTCCCAGCTGCGGGAGAAGATACTACAGGTTGCCCAAGACTCACCTTTGGCAGGACATCAGGGATACACCAAGACCTACAGAGCCATCTAAGAGAGGTTTGCGTGGAAGGGCCTCGAGGATGATGTTCTTGTCGATTTTTGTAGCATTGGACATCAGTATTCCAAAGAACCCAGAAACCGTTTGTGGAAATTCCACTCGGTTCATGTTTTATTAAAATAATTAATTATTTTAATGTGGTCCCTAACTCTAAACTTAAGGAAATTAAATAATTAAAGGGTATTAATAAAACAGAGTGAGAATCTTCTAGATAACGAAGATCAATTCATGTTTTAATCTTAGCCATTGATTAGAGATCTAATATGGGTCGTTGATTCATCAACAAGAAGATTATAAGAGAAGGGTTGAGGGTCATTTGGAAAGCAAGTAGGGCACATACTCAATACCCGAAAGAAATCGATTCTAAAGGAATAGAATTCGATTTCAGAGGCAAAGTTGCAAAGGCAGAAGAAGGAAGGGGAAGTGAGCAGAGGCAAAGAGAAAGGCAAGAGGAGGACGCAAAGGGCCACAGACAACAACACCAAGTCCCCACGCAGAGTGACGCAGTGCAGTGCAGGGACTACGTAGAAGATCACGCAGAGTGACGCAGAGGGAGCTAGGATGTCTTCTGGGTGTCAAAAATTCTCCAGAGGTTTCGGGGAATTTATCTCAGGTGTATTCTAGAAGTCTGCTCGTCTAATTCTTGTAAAAGATTTTCCTTGTTGATGAATAATACAAACCCTCATCTGCTGCACTGGTTTTCCCGCATTGGGTTTTTCCAAGGACAATTGTCCAAAAATAACTGTGTTCATGTGATTGTTTCTATTGTGTTATATGTGTTCTGTTCTATTTTCTGCTTATGGTTAAGTGAATACTGCAGTTGTGTTTATTTCGGAATTTACTGGAAGAAAATCTGTAAATAACTTATCATAAACAAATACGTGAAATAAATCTATCACTACAGTAGTGTTTCAGTTTGAAAATTTCACATGGTATCAGGGCAAAAGACGATTAACAGAAGATGAGGTTCTGCAATGGAATGGAGGTCCGACAGTGATGCAGCATTAGCTCGGAAGCATTCATGCAGACCTCCAGAACTCATGGAGGAACAGAGGGATCATGACGTTTTAGTTCTGGCATCCAAAATAGAAGAGGAATTTGCTTGTGTGTCGAGCATGGCCTCTCCAGATATCTAGTATATTGACAGTGGAGCATTTGCTCACATGACGAGAGTTCAAGAATGCTTCTCAAGCTACCAGGAGTAGCAGATGAATTTTCAAATCACTATGGGAAACAAGGCAAAATGTACCGCTATTGGAAGAGGCACCATAATATTTCAAACAAAAGTTGGCAACAATCTTCGGGCCACCAACATACTGCATGTACCAGGATTAGGGATGAATTTGCTCTCAGTGTCTCAGCTTCAGAACAAGGGTTACGATGTATACTTTATTGGCAACAAAGTTTATGTCAAACACCAAAGTTAGAAAAAGAAGGCACAAATTGGAGTCAGGAGCCATAAACTGTACAAATTACAGCTCGAGTCCCCAATGGCACTGATAGGCAATACTGATGAAAGAGATTTGAATGAATTATGGCATAGAAGAATGGGTCATCTACATCATGGAGCCTTGAGAATTCTCAAGAAGATTGTCACGGGAGCTCCAGAACTCAGCACCAAGCGAGACGATGTCTGCAGAGGGTGCATATTAGGGAAGTATGCCAAGGCATGTTAAATTTGGACTACTAGGTCCAAACTCCATGTTGTG